>PISX010031440.1:0-16533 GCA_004024625.1 Mellivora capensis
CTGGATTTCTGTGGAGGCAGGAACTTCTGTTGGAGCAAAGGGCAAAAGGGAAGGGAGGACCAGTGAGGCCTCTGAAGCAAACACAGGAGACTTGGGGCCCTGGGCTTGACTATCCACAAGCAAGCAGTGAAGATCAGGTGGAATAATTAATTGATGCTGGCAGGTCCTGGAAGAGAAAGTCCTTTGAAGGAAAGAAGAAGAATGCATGGGATTATCGAGCTTCAGTGTGCTAGGCACTATACTATGTTTAAACATATGACTCTTAACAACAACCTTGTGAAATTATCCCTTCAGTGATCATTAAACTGAGACTCAGAGATTTTAAGCAATTTGTCCAAGGTCACAAAGCTTGGAATCATGAAATCTGTTTTTCAGATTTTATTTGGGAAGAGATATCAGAGAGACAAGCAAGAATGTATATTTGCTTAATTTTAAGAGGTAAAACTATATAAAACACTCAGGGAAATATCTTCACAACCTTGGATTTGCCAGTGGTTTCTTAAGTATAACATCAAAAGCACAGACATGAGAGAAAAAATAGAAAAATTGGATCTCCTCAAAATTTAAACTTGTACATCAAAGGATTCACTGAAGAGAGTGAAAGGACACCCATGGAATAGGAGAAAATATTTGCAAATCATATATCTGGTAAACACCTAATATCTACTATGTATAAAGAACTCCTACAAGTCAATGACAACAAAAACTACACTCGATTCAAAAATGGAGAGGATGTGAATAAACATTTCTTCATAGAAGATACACAAATGGCTAACCAGCACTATTCTCAAAAAATGGAAAATAATGGAAGGATGTGGAGAAATTAGAATGCTGGTACATTGTTGGTAGAAATGTAAAATGGTGTAGCTGTTGTGGAAATGTTTCATGGTTCCTCAAAAATTTTAAAAAGAATTTTCATATGACCCAGCATTTCTACTCTTTATTATATATCCAAAAGAAATGTGATATGATATGGAAACTGGAAAAATTACAAATTTGGTAGCTCTCTCCTGTGATCAAAGAAATGACCTATTTCTGTACTATTGGTTACCTATCATCATCCCTGCTAACTCCAACTCACCAATCAGGTTCCATTTCTGAGGAAGCACAGTGGATATGATGAGTTCTTGATTACATTGTTTCTAGAAACAAGTTTTGAAGAACTGGTCTTCTCAGACCCTTCTGGCCCCCTTTGAACTACAGAGAGGATACTGACACTGTGATCTCAAATAAACTCTTTGCTTCCTCCAACCATCTTTGCAGCATTTCTTTAAGAAAGATTTATTCAACACTTGTTCTGTGTAAAGCAGTGGAAACTATTCTGATTGTTCCTCCTTCCTGAACTCAAAGAAAATCTGGAGCTCCTATTTCTACCTGTGAAACTTACTGATTTGGGTTGTTTCTTCCACTTTCCTTTTCAGAGGTTTCTTTTACTCTATTACTTCCTGGGTGACATCCCTTCCCATTTTCTACAAGATCACTGCTAGTTACATCTTTGAGCCTTTCACAGATATTCACTATTCCCATATCAAAAATCAGATGAAAGCACAAAAGGGTAATTTACATTTAGTACGTAGGATGAGATGGTTCCAGCCTATTAGGAGAGCAGCACACTCTCTTCAGCTATGTGTCTTTATAGAATGAGCTGAGGGAGAAGATCTACCTAGATACCTTCTCCTTCTCTGTTTCTTCCCAAACTCATACTGTGGAACAGCTCCTTCTTCATCCTAACTCCACTTGCCCTTGTAAATAATCTCACTGAACTTTAAGCAGGTGCTCTACAGAGAATGGGTGTGCCTTGCACACATACAAGCTGCATGCTGCCCACTTATACCTTACTGTCAGACACTTTTACTTTCATGACTATAGCAGTGTATTAGTTTTCTGGTACTCTGCAACAAGTTACCACAAATGTGGTGGCTTAAAATAATTTATGATCTCATAATCTCTGTGAGTCAGGATTCCAACTTAGTTCTCTGTTTATGGTCTGAGAAGTCTGTAAAATATTGGCTGGGCTGTGTTCTCACCGGAGGCCTGAATGGGGAAGAATCTTCCAAGCTCACTCAGGTTGTTGGCAGAATTCATTTCTTTGCAGTCATATGACCAAAGGCACTGGATTCCTGGTGTCTCTTAGCTGGAGGCCACAATCAGCATCTAAAGGCCACTTGCAGTTCCTAAAGGGTACATGGACTTTCCCAAAATAGCCATTTTATCAAGCCAGAAAGGAGAGACTTAGAATAAGTATGCTAGAAGACAGTCTTATATAATGTAATATAAGTACAAAAGTAACGTCCTATTACTTTTGCCATCATTCTGTTAATTACAACTAAATCACAAGTCTGTCAACACTCAAGAGGATGGGATGACATAAAGCATGAACACCAGGGGTTGAGAACATGGGGGAAACCAGCTTAGACACTTTCCCCACAAAGAGTACCAAGGAAAGGTTTAGGTTGTCATCTCATTTCTTCCATTTTGTTTGACTAAATGGGCCTATTCTATTTTCTTGTCTCATTGGGATTTACCACCACTTGCCCCGGACCCTTGAAGTTTTTTTTCAAGCCCTTCTCAAGTTACCACAGATTCTTCAACATTCATGTTGTCTCTATGATAATATCTTCTATCTCTCTTTTCTTCTTCGATAAGGACACAGAAAACCATAATTCTAGTTATCTGCTAAAGAAGTAATCATTAAGCATAATTTGTGGGCCAAATCAAAATTTGATTTTCTTTTTAACCTGGGTATCTCTCCTAGGACTTCTTCCAGGACATGGAAAGTTCTTTTTCCCCTCACCGTTCATTTGTTTTTAACCATTGTTAGTCCTGGTTGGGAGAGACAACCTAGCATGGGCTCTTAGCATCCTTGAATGTTTTTACTGGGTAGGTCAACAATGTAGGACACTGACTGTTTTCCAGGCCGTTTCTCAGAATTGTATTTACAACAAGCAACCTTGAAAGATAAAGCAACATCTCTCCCTGGACAATGATCAGACTTGCTTTTTCTTCCTGTAAAGGGTGTGAAACCCCAAACCTTAGCATTCCTCTCCTGTAACGTAGCCCACTGTATGAGTAGGCATCGGTCATATATCCTGTGCTATACCCAAGACAGTTGATAGACATGGGGAACTAATACAGAAAAACCATGCTAAAGCTCTTGCTATGGTTGTATTGAGAGTAGTAAAATCCTTGATATCTCACCCAGGAATCTTGTGTCTTCTGCCAGCACTCAAGAAGCATTAATAGGATATCTTGTTAATTTAAAAACACAGTAAAATCTAGGGATGCATGGGTGGCTCGGTCGGTTGGGCATTTGGCTCTTGATTTTGACTGAGGTCATGATCTCAGAGTCATGAGATTGAGTCCTGCGTCAGGGTCCATGCCCAGCACAGAGTCTGCTTGAAACTCTCTCCCTCTGGCCCTCCCCCTACTTGTGCTCTTTCCCCCACCTAAAATAAATAAATAAATATTTTTAAAAAATAGAGCAAAATCCTAGCCCCTGCACTGTTCTTGACAATTACTACTATTTGTTTTTCTAGAGGTTAAAACTGATTCTGCTAATTTCTCAAGCACCTTGTTCATATTTTGGAGCTTGCTGCCCTGAACCAAGGTTGCTCATCTCTTGGTCTCCAGGCCAGACTGGATGTAGACATTGGGGAAGGGGTCATAAGCTTGGATGGCTAACGTCTGAGTTGTGAGTGTCCACCAAAGAGTTGCAGTCTTTTGGGTGAAGATTTTGGCTTGGTAAACTCCTGACAGAGCCTAAGTAGTATTTGACAATCTCTAGAGTGACTGGGGTTCAGAGGAGTCCGGTACTCAAGGTTCTGGTGCCTGGAGTAGGGAAGTGAGGGATAAGTGGATTAGGGAGGCACAATGGCTGACTTCAGCTTTATCTCTGCTGATGAGTTCATTGTGAATATACCCTTTCATTCCCTTCAGAAGTAGAGGAAGAGGAGGTGTGCTCATTTACCCTTATTCTCCCCCAGTGTCAGTAGGTCCACTGTCTGCTTAGGAGAGGCACATAGGCCAGGCTTTGAAGTAGAGCTCCTAGGTATGATTGTTACAAGAGTCTGGAAATCCCCACATCCTTCATCGCCAGGTCAGAGGCATATTTGCTCCTGCCTGGGTGAGGTTCCAGGGCAACAGATGTTCCCTGTTTGACAGGAAGGAGCCAGGGAAGGGTATGGTGGAAATTTGAGCTCAAAGCCTTGGCTAGTCCCAGAACAGGGCTTGGAGTGGGCTGAGCCCCTGCAGGCTTTTCTGTCTAGCAAGGGTCAAATGGCTGGGCATTTGGTGCTCCTGGGTTCCCAGCCGAGCACTGAGCCCTCCAGGGACATCCTGCTCTGATGACTACGCAGGTGTTACTGAAGGAGCTACTGATCTCCTGGAGTGCAGAGGACCCATGCTGTCATAGTGTGTGATATTCGTGGGCCTAGTGGAGGCACAGACATTTCTCAGTGTGTAGCTATCTAGGGTTAGGTAACTGCTTGGAATAGCATTGAGGTAGTTGGTTATAGATTTGATGTAGACAGTAGGAAGCATAAAGCAAGGTAAAGATTTTGGGAGGCAATACCCACAGCATTATCTTGAAAGGTCTGGTTTATTCTTCCCTTAGGTCTGTGTCTGCTGAGAGGCTGGGGGTCAGGACCCTGCAGTAAACTGGGGATACTCCTGGGGATGGGAATGGGTGTATAGGTGAGGGATGGGGGTGCTGAATTGGGCAGTGGACTTACTTGCTGACCTTGTCATTTCTTTGAAAGCCCACAGCCATGTTGTTGAGACCAGCGTATGCATATGAATCCAGGACTGTCCTTATTAAAGGAGAAGCAATGAGACAGAAACCAGAAAGCAGAGTTTAGAGGAAGGAAAGACAGGCCTGCTTTAAGGTGACCTAGGAGCTTTATGGAGGAGAGCAATGTTGAGGGATGAATTTGGAATGCATTTGTGTTTGTAGGTCTGCAAGATGGTCTATATCTGTTTGCAGATACAATGGGGGAGACTGTCTTTGTGCCTGCATGTGTGCTTGTGCCAGCATCTGCTCCTGCATGTCTGACTCAGGGTGTTCTTGAGTCTAGGTAGGTGTGTTTCCTGGACATGTCTCTGGGTTCTCTGAATTAGTTTTTCAGTGGCAACATTGAATTTGTGTCTTTGTGTTTATGCATCTGTGTGGCTGGATGTCTGTGACCATGTGTCTTTGACTATGTGTGGGATTCTGCTCTGGCCTCTCACTTTACCCGGCCCCTCTTCCCTGACACTTCCCAGCTGCCAGCATCATTTACCGCAAGAATGGCTTCCTTTCCCTTCCCGCTGTCTGGATTCCCACGAGACCAGCTGTCTGCCCAGGGTCCTGCCCCTGGGGCCTCTGTAGCAGGCTCTACCTTGGGAGCAATATACTCTGGAAAGCCCCCAACATGCTCCTTGCATGGCCATGGACCCAGAGAAGTTACAGTGGAGAAGAGGGGGAAGGCAGGAAAGGGGGGGCAGTTGGCAGAGACCACCCCTCCTTCTGGAAACAGAGATCTCCCTCTGGCCCCTTCCCAGGCTCCCTTTCCCTCCTCATGCTCTCATCCAGACCAAGTATTCAGGGTCCTGGCCTCACTATCTCTGGGGATAGGAATGAACATTCCTCTGTAGGCCCTGCCAGAGCCATAGGGATCTGGTCTTCTGTGTCCCCCAATACCTTTCATGCCTGCATCATCTCTGCACCTGAAGCCCAGGCTGTATTCTCTTCTTTCTTCTTCCTATGTTGGACGCAGTAACCACTCTTGTTCCTTGTTCTGTGACAACCCTGGCCTCTGCCATGGGCCCCTGACCCAGGTGGAACATTAGGCTTTGGATGGCTGGGAAGGAGAAGCAGCCCAGGCCCCCCTCACATGGTGCAGAAAGTAGCATCTGTGGGGTTTACTCCTGTTCTCATTCTGTGTTCACTGTTCTCCCTGGATGGGCTGTGATAAGCAGGTACAAAAATGAAGCAGTCATGGTCTCTATCCTCTAGGACTCCATGTTTGACAGGAGAAGTGATTTTGTGGAGAAGCCACTTTCCTCCACTGCAGGTAGTCAGTTGCCTGAAATTCTCTCCATAGAATTCTTAGGTGTCCTCCGCAGAGGTCGGGAAGGGCTCCAGAAGGTCCGAACCTTTCACCATGGCATGTTACTTGCGAGGGCCAGAGGTGTACTCCGGAGTTCCCAAGCAAGCACTGATATATTCCTAGCACCTGCCACCAACTCTGGAGGTGTAAATGCTTGAGTTTCTATCCTCCATGAGTTCTTTTATTCTGATTTTACCTCTGTTGAGACTAGGGAAAGCTGGAGGGTGGGGGCTGTGCTAGGGTAATGGGATGGGATGAACAAGGCTTCATCTCTCAACAACATCCTGTGTGAATCACAGGCTCTGACCCTGTCTTCTCTCAGCTCTTGACTTTGCTGAAAACTGAGAAGCCTGAAAGTGTTTGTTCCAGCTCATCTTTATGCCTTTCAACCCTTTGTTGTAGGACTTTGGTCAGCACTATGAACTCACACTGTTCTGGGACAGGTAGAAGCCTGAGGGGACCATGGGAAGGACCCATTCCACCTAAGTCAGGATGTGTGCACATTAACCTTGGCTTCCCACATGATGCTGCTGTGTCCTTTCTGGGTCATCCCTTCATGCTGGGCCCCCCTCTTATCTCCTTGCTCTGTGGCTTTCTGCCCAACTGCCACCTGACAGGGAGGTTGTGCCTGTCACAAGATCTCCTTTGATATTTGGGGATGCTTTAGGAAAACACCTGGAGGGTGTTGGATTAACAGGCCTGGACCTTGTATCTTCTCATCTTGGGGGCCACAGCAGGGGCTGGGCCCTCATCTAATAGGCACAGAGTCACCATTCAGAGGAGGGACACATTCTTCTTCTGATTCCGGCTTTTCTGCATCACCTATTTAACCCATCCCCTCCCACCTCCCCTCTGGTAACCATCACTTTATTCTTTATAGTTAAGAGTCTGTTTCTTAGGGGAACCCTCCTACCCTGTTGGTAGGAATGCAAACTGGTGCAGCCACTCTGGAAAACAGTGTGGAGGTTCCTCAAAAAGTTAAAAATAGAGCTACCCTACAACCCAGCAATTGCACTACAGGGTATTTACCCCAAAGATACAATTGTAGTAATCCAAAGGGGCATGTGCACCCCAGTGTTTATAGTAACAATGTCCACAATAGCCAAACTATGGAAAGAGCCTAGACGTCCATCAACAGATAAATGGATAAAGAAGATGTGGTATATATACACAGTGGGATATTATGCAGCCATCAAAAATTTGAAATCTTGCCATTTGCAATGATGTGGATAGAGCTAGAGGGTATTATGTTAAACGAAATAAGTCAATCAGAGAAAGACAATTATCAAAGGATCTCAGTGATATGTGGAATTTCATATAGGGAAAGAGAGGAAAAAAATGAAACAAGACAAAACCAGAGGAGAAGACAAACCATAAGAGACTCTTAATCTCTGGAAACAGACTGAGGGTTGCTGGAATAGAGGGGGGGTGGGAGGGGTGGGGTGGCTATGTGATGGACACTGGGGAGGGTATGTGCTATGGTAAGCATTGTGGATTGTGTAAGAATCACAGACCTGGACGCTTGAAACAAAAATACATTATATGTTAATAAAAAAATAAGAGTCTATTTCTTGGTTTGCCCCTCTGTCTCTTTTTTCCTTTTGCTTATTTGTTTTGTCTCTTAAATTCCACAAATGCGTGAAATCACATGGTGTTTTTCTTTAATTTTCCTTTGCATAATATTCTCTAGTTCCATATATTCTATATCTTCTTTATCCGTTTGTCAGTTGATGGACACTTGAGCAGTTTCCATAATTTGGCTATTAAATCAGACTTTATTGTTGTCATTGATGTCATGATCCCCCTCCCCCCTTTTAAGATTTATTTGTGTGAGAGAGAGAGCTCGAGCAGGGAAAGGAGCAGAGGGAGAGGGAGAGGAAGCAGATTCCCCACTGAATGTGGAGCCCCATGTGAAGACTCCCAATCCTAAGTCCCCGAGATCATGACCTGAGCCAAAGTCAAGACGCTTAAACGACTAAGACACACAGGCATCCCTGACGTCACTCACCTTTTAAAAAAGTCGTCTCTGGGTCCCTCTTCCTTTTACTGCTATTTCCTCATTTTTCTGCACTTCTACGAAACAAACTTCCTTGAAAGAATGACTACACTTGCTATCACCAGTTATTCTGCTTCCATTCTTTCTTGAATACTTTCCAGTCACACCTTAATGTCCACCATTCACCAAACTGTTTTCAAGGCCATAAGTGATCTGTGTTGCTGAATCTAATGGTCAATTCTGAGTCCTCATTTTCTTTGGCCCATTCACAACTTTTGACACAGTTGCTCATATCTCCTTGCAATAATTTTCTCCTCTTGGCTTATGATATACCACACTCTTCTGCTTTTCCTTCCTCCCTGGCTACAGCTTCTCAGTCTCCTCTCTTATTATATCCCTTTTTCCCCTCCAATTTCTTACTGTTAGAATATTCCAAAGCCCTGTCCTTAAGAGTTTTTCCTTAATTTCATTCATTCCTTTGGTGATCTTATCTAGTCTCATGGTTTCATGTACATCAATCAGTCAGTCAATCCAATCAGTCATCTCTCTCTGAGGACCATCAGGTTTTTGTACTTATTTTTTATTTTTATTAAGACTTTATTTGACAGACAGCACAAGCAGGGGGAAGTGCAGAGGGAAAGGGAGAAGCAGGCTCCCCACTGAGCAGGGAGCCTAATGTGGGACTCGATCCCTGGACCCTGGGATCATGAACTGAGCCAAAGGCAGATGCTAACCAACTGAGCCACCCAGGCATTTCTGTATATGTTGATTAGACAGTTGGGAGGCATGAGACTACCCCATAGAGTAATGATCTCCTTGGAGGCAAAGCCTGTGTCTTGGTGATTATTTTGTCTGGCATAGTTCCTGGCACATATTAAGTACAAAAATATTTTAATTGTCAGATGAAAGATACCTCTCAAGGTCATTTTTATTGTGACCCTTTTATGTTACCCTAGGGTTTTCCTCATCAGTTGAGTACTTACTCCTGTGGCAGGACCTCATAGACCATAGTACGCATCACACTGATGTAATAATTTATCTGCTTCCTCAGGCCAGACTTTAGAGTCAAGTCTATTAAGGTATTACCATACGCCAGCCCCTATCCTAAGCCCTGGGGATTTGAGATACTACTGTAATTTTTTAGGAAAGAAAGGATGTGAAACTGAACTCTAAGCAGAGGCAGTAAAAAGAGAGGAAAGGGGAAATCTGAGAGATTTCCAGTGACTGACTTGATGTATGGTCCAAGCATATAAAGTGGATGTATAGTGATACCATTCCATGACATTAGAAAGCAGTTTGGTGGGGTAGAAGGTGTTTAGAAACTTTGAATTAATCTGCATTGTGTTTGGAGCAAGATGGAGCTTCTTCCTATCTATTGGCTGGCTATACAGTTGGAGCTCAGAGGAAAGACTAGAATAACAAAGTGATTTTGGGAATCACCAGTATATTAACAGTAATTGAGGTTTGGGATATGGATGTACAGTTGTCCCCCTTTCCAGATAAAGAAATTGGGGCTCAGAAACGTGCCAAATGTCAGAGTTAGGATTCTAACTCTGATTTTTTTCACATTGCATTCTTGTGACTTTGACCTTAAAATCTGCATCCTCTCCAAGGGTCACACATTTGGCGTGAAAATTGTAAAAACACATGCTCAAGGATTTTGTAATGTTTTCCTTGTGTTGTAGTTTTGCTGCCCTTTATTCATGCTTATCATCTTTCTCTGAAGTCATTCTCTGGTCATTTCAGTCAGAAGTCTCCTTCTGAAGGTGACCTAAATATTTTTTTAAAGATTTATTTGACAGACAGAGATCACAAGTAGGTAGAGAGGCAGGCAGAGAGAGGAAGGGAAGCAGGCTCCCTGGTGAGCAGAGAGCCCAATGTGATGTGATGCGGGGCTCAATGCGGGGCTGGATCCCAGGACCCTGGGATCATGACCTGAACCAAAGGCATAGGCTTTAACCCACTGAGCCACCCAGGCCTCCCATGGTGACCCAAATCTTTTATTCATACTTAACCTTATATTGAGTGGAATAAGCACAACTTTCAGCTATACTGTTCCGCTGTAGCCTCCTTAAGGGCCAGGATTCCAGTCTTCCTTCCAAGGACACCATGCCTGCCCCAACCCAGTTAATGGGAGAAGGTAGGACAGGTCCAATCACACCTCCTTGGGAGGTCAGAGACTATGAGTCTGATGGCCACCATTAAGAGATTCACTTTGTGGCCAGGGCTACAGAGGCTGCTGGTGGTGCTGGGGGTGAAGGTGGGAGAGTAGGTTGACTGAAGTGGAAGTGGGAAAGAGTTCTAATATTGCCTTAGTATGACAAGCTATTGGAGAGTCCTCATAAAAAAGGTCTGTAGGAGGGACTTCATTTAGTCTATGTGTGAGGGAGTGTATAGATAAGATATGGTCAGGTCTCAGCTTGCCTCTCAGTCTTCCTCTTGGGTTTCTCCATTACATTCCAGGGGTTTCAGAGAACTTCATGTCATCTTTCCATTAATGATAAACAGATATTACTATGAAATAGCCAATTATTGCACATTCCAGAAAAATCGAAGGGATCACAGTCCCTGATCAGTTCTGAATAGCTTATCTGCTTTGGAGCCTCATGTGTGGCATTAAATTCTGGATCCCTGTCCATTTTCCATGACTTTTAATGGAACAGCACACTACAAAAGCCTAAAGGGTTTTTTTGTTTGTTTCTGTTTTGTTTTGAGAGTCAAAGTGAATGGTTCTGGTGTTTTCTGAAATATAGGGGGATATAAGAAATGGGGAAAGATGACAGGCATCGAAGGTGGGAGTGGGCAGACTAATTGGTACTATCTTTGGCTGGGGAGAGAAGAGTCATCCTCTGAGGGGAAGATACCAGGCAGATCCTGGGAGAGGATACAGCTGATTTCAATACCATACAACATGCATGAACACATAAAAATGAACACATATAGACTTATATGTGTGTGTGTGTATTCAGGAAGGCAAGACTGGTGGAAAGAAGGAAAGCAGAGAAGGATCGCAGTTGTAGGTGGTATACAAATAACTCATAGCACAAGCACAAGACTGGATGTGTTTGGAAAACCACTCATGTTTATGGTTCTATCCCAGCAGCTTCAACACTTAGCCAGCCACGCTTAATCACACTAAAGACAAAGAGATTGAAGCTCAGATTTACTCACCTACTTCTCCCCAAAACACTTGAACCTTGGGTTGGCTTTCTGGCTCCAGGCTCTTTTGAGTGCAAAGTAAATTGGCTTTGCTTTCTTATCATACCCTGGTCAGGAACAGTTAGCCTCTGTCCCAGGTACTCAGACCTCCATCTACATGCTCTCCCTCCGTGATTCTCTCCCTGCCTGCCCTTGGGAGTGGGGGACAAGTCCCTTTTCATGACCTACTCTGATCTTCATTCCAAGAGTCCATGCAGCTGGCAGGCAGTGAGCAGGATATAGACAAGAGAGTTACAGCAGCTTCCCAGATGAACTCTCCAGAAAGATCTTGCCAATAACCAACAGGGAGCAGAGGAGGGGGAGATTCTATCATTTGCTTTTGACATTCTGTCATGTTAGCTACATGCTTTTGATAAACACAACATACCTCTCCTCAAGGTTGGAGCACTATGGCACTCCTCTAAAAACCTCCCCTGCAGACTGTGGGCCTCTGTGGAAGTCATGAGTGATTCTGCCTGTGGGATTCCTGGCCAATCCTCCTTGTCACTACTATCCTCATGTCCACATTGCTCCTCTGGGCCTAAAGACACCAATGGGAAGCCATGATAGAATTCAAGCCTGACCTTTATTTACCTTACCTTCCTTCTCTGCTCAAGCCCCTTTATCCACAGTCCAGGGTGGGCCGGGAGGAGTTGTGTGGAAAGCTGACCCAGCTCAAGTGTGGGTTAAAGTTCCTTCTCTAGATGGGAAGGACACTTTAGCCTCCCCTTATGCCTTCCCTTAACGCACCACAGTGGAGAGAAGGAGGAGACAGACAGTGCTTTGCTTAGAGACATAGAGTATATTTTGGGTGGCACTCTGCCCCACCTGCACCATAAATGAAAATGACAGCAGTAGCAGTCCTCTTCAAGAGACACAGATGAGAGCCTACAATGACTTTTGATTGTGTTGGGTCTTCTTGAGCAGACCAATGTTTCCCTCTGAGGTGGGAGATGAGATCTAGGGTATGTTCCCTGGTTGGGTGGCACAAGCCACTCGAGGACAGTGCCGAGGGCAGTGGCGGGGGTGGCCCAGGACTGAGGCAGAATGGAGTTGGTGAGAGCGGGAGCGGTGCCGGAGCTTACTGTCTGGGGAATGGGGACCATCCAAGAAGGCCAGGCCCACCTGCTTCTCAGTGGGGGAAGATTGGGCCTTGGAGTCCCCTCTTGTCCTCTCTGTCTTGGTTCGCCCCATGGAACTTTTGGCTGGAGCCAGGCCCTTTTCTGCATTTTCTTTTCTGGTGTTGGCCACTTTCCCAGCTGTAGAGAACATGGATTCCTCATGCACTTTGCCTTTTGCCTTGGAGTTAAAACAGTGCAGAAAGGATTTCATCTTATTTCTCAAGCCTGATTCTGGAAGGCTGGGCCTCTTGTGAGTGTGGACTGGCATCACCTGTCCCTGCAAAACATGACCTTTCAAAGTTTGGCCCTGCAAAGCCTTACCCTGAATGAGTTGGCCTGGGAAAAGCTGGCCCTGTGATGCCTGGGGCACCACAGGCTGGGCATTCTTAGGAATCCTTGCTGGTTTGAGGAATACATTAAGCTTGGTTTGACTGTTGTGCAGGTAATTCTTCTCAGATACCTTCACCCTAGGGATTCCTGGAGGTGGCTCTGGAAGCTTAATCTGAGGGTGATGTCGGGTACTGTGTTCACAGGGAGCATCAAGATGAAAGCTACGGCTCCGTCGCCAGGGGCTGTGAGGTGTCCTGTTCAGAAGCATCCCTTTTGGGCTCTGGGCTTCATCAGGGTGGCTTATGTCTCTTGTGGAGGAGTGTGCAAACCCTGCATCCCCTTCTCCATGGTCCCCTGCCAATTTGGGTTTCCCTGGGTCCTCTCTCTTTTCTGCCAGCATGGGGACTTGGGCTGAGTCCTTGCTGGGGCCAGGGCTTTGGGACTCAGGACTCCAGGGCTCCTTCAGGCTGGGGCTGTTCACATTGGCCTCCAACTGAACACAAAGCACCTGGGCCTCTGTCATGTCCCCACTGGGTTGTGATATCTTAGAGGCCCAGTGGGCAGAACCATGAGATACTGCTCTTGAACTAGGTTGCTTCTGGTTTTGCTGCACTGCCTTTAACTCAAGGGCCAGCTGTTCTTTAAGGTGGAGCCATTCTGGATCTGGGACACGAGGAGTGTCTGGTGGGGTGGGGAGACCCTGGAGCAATGTTTTTCCTAGGTTCTCTAGACTCTCTAGAGAATCCTGTGTGGATGTGTTGTCTGAGGTTGCTACAGTTTGTTCTCTGGACAGCCTTGCCTTTATGGGAATTCCCAGTTGTATCTCTAGGATCTTCTTTCTTAGATGGAAATTTAGTTTGGCTAAGATGGGTTTCTTGAGTGTGTAGGGCCCAGAGGCCTCTGCCTGGCTTTCTAAAGGCACCATCTTGATCATTTCTTCCACCGGCTCTTCAACCTGGAGCTCCTCTTCAATGTCTGCACAAGTCTCGTTGGCATCTTGAAAGCTTGGCCCAGGACTCAGAGACTGCTCTTCAGATGAGATCATCTGAGTCAGAGATTCAGTTGGGAATTCACCAGGTCCAGGCACCATTCCTGTGATTACAGCTTGGGTAGAGATTGCAGGTGCCATGGCCCTAGAGAGAGCCACATAATAAAGAGCTGGCAGCCCTGACAAGAAGGCCAGGTACTTGTGCCGCAATGTTGTCTCCAGTTTCTCAATGGCTCCCTCGGACAGGGCTTGGGGCAGCTTAGGGTGTTCAGTGACAGCATCTGGTGAGGCTTGTTGCTGTTGGTCAAGGGCCGTTGGTATCCAGGGCATAGCTTTCTGCTGTAGGGCAGGGTCAGATGCTGCCTGTAGCTCCAAGGGCTTGTTTTCTGGGATGCAAGTGAAGGGCGCCACTTGCAGGCCCCCAGGAATTATGCACTGCCAAGAGCTATTTACCCGAGCAGGGAACTTGCCCTGGTGAATCTGCCCACATTTGGAGTTGATGTGGCCCTGCAATATTGCCTTGGCCTGGTCAAACAAGTGTGGCATGGGGACTGACACTGGGTCTGTGATGGGTGAGAATGGGTCACTGGCCTCAGTGACCTCTAGGGCTTTAGGTTGGGGATCATGCACGTTGGCTATGGCTGTGCTGCTCCAGGACAGAGTTGACTGATCAGTGGGGGACAGAAGTAACTGGATGGATTCCTGGATCTTTTGGGGCAGGCCCCAGCGATGGTGAATCAACTGCCGCTGGAGGTGGAATTCTAGCAGCCTCCGGGCATGTTCCGGGAAGAAGACTAGTTCCCTAGTGAAGACTGTGATGGGCTTCACTGGCCAGTAAGTTTTTACTGTCTCAGGAGACTGGGCTTTGCCACACGGCCTATACTGTATGGGGTTCTGGGTGTGCTGAGGTCTCTGGAAAACAGCTGGCAAGCCCCACTGAAGCTGGAGCTGCCTCTGCAGCAGGTGCCACTCCAAGGCATCGCACTCGGCCAGGGTCAGAAATGGGACACTTATTTGAGGTTGTTGGTAGTCAGATGGAATGACCCAATTTGGGGAGGATGGGGATGAGGGTGTGGTTGACTGGGGTGGAGTTTTAGGTAGCAGAGGGAGAATGGAGAGTTCCTTAAAGAGAAAAGGATCCTTTAAGGGATGCTTGGACATGCTCCCATTCATGGAGAAACTTTGAGAGCCTAAGAAGGTGTTAACCAATGACTCACTGTGCAGGGAAGGGAGTCCACAGAAGAGCTGGCTGTATGTCTGCTGCAGATGGCCCACTGAGTCATGATCCTGGTACCCAGAAAGTGCATAGAGACCACTTGCGTCTTCAAGGCCTGGAGAGTGCAAGGCCACAGCCATATGGTTTGGGATTTGCTGGTGGTGGTGTCTTTGTTCTGGATCCATAATGGACCATTCAGAAACCCAGAAGGCCTGGGTAGGCTGGCTGGCCATACATGAAGCCCAGGTCTGGTAGGAATAGGTCCCCAATTTTTCAATGGAGAACTTAGAATTGTTCTTCTGGATGAAAGAAACTGGTTGGTTGTTTACAGGTTGGTAACACAATGGCGGATTTGGCATAAGCTGCCTCAGGGACTCCTCCACACGTCTGGGTAGACCCCACCTCTGGAAATGCATCCATTTTTTCACATGTACCTCAAGAAGCCTCAGTACTTCAGGACTGAGGAATGGCAGGTGGGCAGGGAGGACAGTGACCACATGCAAGGCCATAGGATGTGTCAGGGTAGTGATTTCTTGGTTCAGGGTCTGCAGAGAGACCTGGGAATTCAAAGGCTGTGGTCCTTGATTTCCATAGTCAAGGGTGGGGCTACTCTGCACCATCTCCTGCTGGTTCACTAGAACCCTGGGCTCCTCAAGTCTTGAACAACATAAAGTCTCTGGGCCTGTGGGCACCTCCTGTATTTGAAATCCCTGCCCCAGCTGGAGGTGTTCAGCCCAGCAATCATGGATCTTGACTGTACCAGCTGACTGGACAGTCGACTGTGTTAAGGATTTCTGATCCACTAATTGCAACACTGGGGGGGTTGTAGATCGAAGTGCAAGTGCTTTGGAGTGTACGGAATGTTGCTGCAGACTCTGGTCAAAAGACACAGTAGACATAGACAAAATCTCTAGGCAAGAGGAACCCTGCAATGGTCCCGATGAAGGGGGAGAGATCAGGGTGTTCTCACCCACCAACAGCTGCTGAATCTCCAGAGCCATGGCATTGCAGATTTCGCAGCAGGTATCTGCACAGAGGACCCGCCTCACACTTCCCTCCTGAGGAAGCCAGCCCTGGCTGGGAGGGAAAATGACAACAGTTACTGATGGAGTGACACCTGCCTCTTTGTTTGTTTGTTTGACTTGGTTTGCTTTTTTAAATAGGCTCCACAACTAGCATGGAGCTCAGAGCAGGGCTCGAACTCAGAACCCTGAGATTAAGACCCAAGCTGAGATCAAGAGTGGGACGCTTAACCGACTAAGCCACGCAGGCACCCCAACACCTGCCTCTTTGAATATGTGTGGCCTGGAGATTTGGTCCACCCTCCCCTAGTCCTGGGAGCCTTGGGTCCTATACCCCCACGGTGTTTATCCACCCCCTTTTCCTCCCAGGAAAATGCCATTGTCAAGTTATGTTGGGCTGGGCTGGGCTGAGGGTCTGGAGCTTGTTGGGCAAGGTCTCAGAGAATCCATGGGAATGCAGGGCCATGAGAGACTAGGAGGTGGGGTACATTCTCTGTTGATCTATGTTGAGAAGCTGAACCAGGAAGAAGGAACAAGGCAGAAGCGGGGAGCCAATGGTTAGCTGATGGGGCATCA
>PISX010031441.1:0-17462 GCA_004024625.1 Mellivora capensis
CCCCCCCCCAAAATTTAAATTTAAATTTAAAATAAATAAATAAATAAAGCTATGGATCAAAGAAGTAGAAAAAAACAAACAAACATGCAGTTTGCTATGCCTCCTTATAAAACTGGCATTGGTGGGGCGCCTGGGTGGCTCAGTGGGTTAAGCCTCTGCCTTCGGCTCAGGTCGTGATCTCAGGGTCCTGAGATCGAGCCCCATATCGGGCTCTCTGCTCAGCGGGGAGCCTGCTTCACCCTCTCTCTCTGCCTGCCTCTCTGCCTACTTATGATCTCTCTCTGTCCAATAAATAAGTAAAATCTTAAAAAAAAAAAACTGGCATTGGTTTCCTCAACTTAACATCGACTCTGGGTTGAAACAGGTAATAAAAGTGTTTGGAGGGGTGCCTGGGTGGCTCAGTGGTTTAAAGCCTCTGCCTTCGGCTCAGGTCATGATCTCAGGGTCCTGGGATCAAGCCCCACATCGGGCTCTCTGCCAGCAGGGAGCCTGCTTCCTTTCCTCTCTCTCTCTCTCTGCCTGCCTCTCTGCCTATTTGTCATCTCTGTCTGTCAAATAAATAAATAAAATCTTAAAAAAAAAAAAAGTGTTTGGAAACATAAAAAAAAAAAAAAAAAAAAAAAAAAAGGGAAAAAAAAAAAAAAAAAAAAAAAAAAAAAAAAAAGGGTTTGGAAAAAAAAAAAAAAAAAAAAAAGAATGAATGAAGGGGTCAACCAGGAAATTAAAGAAGAAATTTTAAAAATAGATGGGAAGAAATAGTAATGAGAACAGAAGAGTCCAAAAGCTTTGGTATGCAGCAAAAGCAGTCATGAGAGGGAAGTATATACCAATACAATCCTACCTCAAGAAGCAAGAAAAATCTCAAATACACAACCTAAACTTACACCCACAGGAGCTAGAAAAAGAACAAATCAAACCTAAAGCCAGGAGAAAGGGGAAATAATAAAGATTAGAGCATTAAAAAAAGATATACAAACAAACACAAAAATCAGTAGAACAGATCATTGAAACCAAGAACTGATTCTTTGAAAGAATCAATACAACTCAAAAAAAAAAAAAAAAATCAATACTACTGATAACCCCCTAGCCAGATTTACCAAAAAGAAAAGAGAAAGGTCCCAAATAGTTAAAATCATGAATGAATGGGAAGAGAAAACAGCCAACACAGAAATACCATTTTAAGAGAACAGTATGAAATATTATATGCCAACAAATTAGGCAGTCTGGAAGAAATGCATATATTCCTAGAAACATATTAACTGTCAAAACTAAAACTGGAAGAAACAGAAAACTTGAACAGACCAATAGCCAGCAGGGGAACTGAATCAGTAATCAAAAGTTTCCCTGGGGTAATGGACATTGGGGAGGGTATGTGTTATGGTTAGTGCTGTGAAGTGTGTAAACCTGGCGATTCACAGACATGTACCCCTGGGGATAAAAATATGTTTATAAAAAAAAAAAAAAAAGTTTCCCAACAGGGATGCCTGGGTGACTCAGTTAGTTAAGAAACTGCCTTTGCCTCAGGTCATGATCCCAGAGTCCCGGGATCGAGTCCCATATCAGGCTCCCAGCTCCAGCAGGGAGTCTGCTTCTCCCTCTGACCTTCTCCCCTCTCATGCTCTTTCTCACTTTCTCTCTCTCTCTCAAATAAATAAAATCTTTTTTAAAAGTCTCCCAACAAACAAAACTCCAGGAGTAGATGGCTTCCCAAGGGAATTCTACCAAACATTTAAAGAATAGTTAATACCACTTCTTCCAAAATGTTCTGAAAAATAAAAGTGGAAGGAAAACTTCCAAACTCATTCTACAAGGCCAGCATTACCTTGATTCCAAAGCCAAACAGAGACCCCACTAAAAAAGTGAATTACAGAGCAATATCCCTGATGAAAATGGATGTAAAAATTCTCAACAGATACTAGCAAATCAAATCTGAATGATGCATGAAAAGAATCAATCACCACAGTTAAGTGGGATTTATTCCTTGGCTGCAAGGGGGGTTCAATATTCACAAATCAATCACATGATACACCACATAAATAAAAGAAAGGATAAGAACCATATGATCCTTCCAATCGATGTTAAAAAAGCATTTGACAAAGTACAGCATCCATTCTTAATAAAAACCATCAAAAAAGTAGGGATATAGGGAACATATCTCAACATAATAAAAGCCATATATGAAAAACCTAGAGCTAATATCATTCTCAATGGGGAAAAATTGAGAGCTTTTTCTCTACAGTCAGGAAAAAGATAGAGATATCCACTCTTACCACTGTTATTTAACATTGTACTGGAAGTCCTAGCATCAGCAATCAGACAGGAAGAAGAAATACAGGGCATCCAAATTGCCAAGGAAGAAGTCAAACCTTCGCTATTTGTAGACTACATGATATTCTATGAAGAAAACCTAGAAACTCTATCAAAAAATTGCCAGCACTGATACACAAATTCAGTAAAGCTGCAGACACAAAATCAACATAGAGAAGTAAAATCCAAGATGGCAGAGGAGTAGTAGACCACAGTTTCATCTGGCCCCAGGAATACAGCAAGATAACTACCAAACATTCTGAACACCTGTGAACTCCACCAGAGATCTAAGAAAAGAACTGTTGCAACTCTACAAATAGAAAAGCTATCTTTCTAAAAGAAAAGATAAGATGGAAAAACTCACCTCAAAAAGGAGAACAAGAGGTAGTACTGACTGCCAAAGACCTAATCGGTATGGATAGAAGTAAAATGTCAGAACTAGAGTTCAGAATAATGATTATAAATATAGTAGCTGGGTTTGAAAAAAGCATAGAAGAGACTAGAGAATCCCTTTCTGGAGAAATAAAAGAACTAAAATCTAATCAAGTCAAAATCAAAAAGGCTATTAATGAGATGCAATAAAAAAAGGAAGGCTCTAACTGCTGAGATAAATGAGGCAGAGGAAAGAATTAGTGATACAGAAGACCAAATGATGGAGAATAAAGCTGAGAAAAAGAAAGATAAACAACTACTGGACCACGAGGGGGAATTCAAAACATAAATGATACCATAAAGTGAAACAATACTGGAATAATCGGGATCCTAGAAGAGGAAAGAGAGAGCAAAAGAGAAGGGCAGAAGGTATACTGAGCAAATTATACTGGTGAATTTCCCTAATCTGGGGAAGGAAGCAGGCATCCATATCCAGGAGGCACAGAGATCCCCCCCTCAAAGTCAATAAAAATAGGTCAAACCCTGCTATCTAACAGTGAAACTTTAAAATCTCAGAGACAAAGAGAAAATCCTTAAAGCAACTCTGGACAAGAGGTCCATAACCTACAAGGGTAGAAACATTACGCTGGCAGATCTATCCACAGAGACCTGGCAGGCCAGAAAGGACTAGCATGATATATTCAGGGTGCTAAGTAAGAAAAATATGCAGCCAAGAATAAGACAAACAGAAACTAAAAGAATTTGTGATCACTAAACCAGTCCTACAAGAAATATTAAAGGGAATCCTTTAAGCGAACAGAGAGCTCAAAAGTAACATAGACCAGAAAGGAACAGAGACAATTTACATAAACAGTGACTTTACAGAAAATAAGATGGCACTAAATTCCTATCTTTCAATAGTTATTCTGAATGAAAATGGGTTAAGTACCCCAATCAAAAGACACAGAGTATCAGATTGTATAAAAAAGCAAGACCCATTGATATGCTGTCTGCCAGAGATTCATTTTAGGCTCAAAGACACTTCCAGATGAAAGTGACAGGGTGGAAAACCATTTATCATGATAACTGACATCAAGAGAAAGCTGGGGTAGCAATCATTTTATCAGACAAATTATATTTTAATCCAAAGATTATAATAAGAGATGAGGAAAGACACTATATCAAAATTAGAGGGTCTATTCAATATGAAGATCTAACAATTGTAAATATTTACGGCCCTAACATGGAAGCAGCCAATTATATAAACCAATTAATCACAAAACTAAAGAAACACATTGATAATGATGCAATACTAGTAGGGGACTTTAATACCCTACTCACTGCAAAGGACTGACCATCTAAGCAAATGGTCAACAAGGAAACAAGGGCTCTGAATGATACAGTGGACCAGACAGACTTCACAGATACATTCAGAGCATTCCACCCAAGCAACAGAATATACATTCTTCTCTAGTTCACATGGAACATTCTCCAGAATAGATCACATCCTGAGTCACAAAACAGGTCTCAAATAGTACCAAAGATTGGGATCATTCCCTGCATATTTTCAGATCACAATGCTTTGAAACTAGAACTCAACCAAGAGGAAAGTTGGAAAGAACTCAAATACATGGAGGCTAAAGAGCATCCTACTAAAGAATGAAAGGGTCAACCAGAAAATTAAAAAAAAAAAAAAGAATTTTAAAAATTCAGGGCAACAAATGAAAATGAAAACACAACTGTTTAAAACCTTTGAGATGTACCAAATGAGGTCCTAAGAGAGAAGAATATAACAATACAAGCCTTTCTCAATAATCAAGAAAGGTCTTGGGGCGCCTGGGTGGCTCAGTGGGTTGAGCCGCTTCCTTCGGCTCGGGTCGTGATCCCGGGGTCCTCGGATCGAGCCCCACATCAGGCTCTCTGCTCAGCGGGGAGCCTGCTTCCCCCTCTCTCTCTCTCTCTGCCTGCCTCTCTGCCTACTTGTGATCTGTCTGTTAAATAAATAAATTCTTAAAAAAAAAAAAAGAAAGGTCTCAAATATACACCCTATTCTTATACCTAAAGGAGATGGACAAAAACCAGAAAACAAAGCCTAAACCCAGCAGGAGAAGAGAAATCATAAATATCAGAGCAGAAATCAATGAAATGGAAACCAAAAGAAGAGTAAAACAAATCAACGAGGCTAGGAGCTAGTTCTTTGAAAGAATTAATAAGATCGATAAAGCCCTACCCAGACTTACCAGAAAGTAAAGAGAAAAGACTCAAATAAATAAAATCATGAATGAAAGAGGAAGAGGAGCAGTCACAACCAATACCAAAGAAATACAAATAATTATAAGAATATATTATGAGTAACTATACGCCTACAAATTAAGCAATCTGGAAGAAATGGATGTATTCCTAGAGACGTATAAACTACCAAAACTGAAACAGGAAGAAATATAAAACCTGAATAGACTCATAACCAGCAAGGAAACTGAATCAGTATTCAAAAATCTCCCAACGACCAAGAGCTCAGGGCCAGTTGGCTTCCCAGGGAAACTCTACCAAACATTTAAAGAATTAATACCTATTCTTCCGAAGCTGTTTCAAAAATTAGAAATGGAAGGAAAACTTCCCAACTCGTTCTATAAGGCCAGCATTACCTTGATCCCAAAACCAGACAAAGACCCCACCAAAAAGGAGAATTATAGACCAATATCCCTGATGAACATGGAGGCCAAAATTCTCACTAGGATACTAGTCAATAGGATCCATCGGTACATTAAAAAGATTATTCACCACAACCAAGTGGGATTTATTTCTGGGCTGCAAGGGTGGTTCAACATGTGCAATTCCATCAATATGATATAATACATGAATAAAAGAAAGGACAAGAATCATATGATCCTCTCAGTGGATGCAGAAAAAGCACTGGACAAAGTACTGTATCCTTTCTTGATTAAAACTCTTCACAGTGTAGGGATACAGGGTACATAACTCAATATCATAAAAACCATCTATGAAAAACCCAGAGCAAATATCATTCTCAATGGGGAAAAACTGAGAGCTTTTCCCCTAAGGTCTGGAACATGGCAGGGATGTCCACTATCAGCACGGTAGTTCAACATAGTACTAGAAGTCATAGTCTAAGAAATCAGACAACACAAAGAAATAAAAAGCATCAGAATCAGCAAAGAAGAAGTCAAACTTTCATTTTTTGCAGATGACATGATACTCTATGTGGAAAACCCAAAAGAGTCCACCCCAAAATTACAAGAACTCACAAAGGAACTCAGCAAAGTGGCAGTATATAAAATCAATGTACAGAAATCAGTTGCACTTCTATACACCAACAAGAGAGAAGAAAGAGAAATGAAGGAGTCAATCCCACTTACAATTGCACCCAAAACCATAAGATACCCAGGAATAAATCCAACCAAAGAGGCAAAGGCTCAGTACTCAGAAAACTATAGAATACTCATGAAAGAAATTGTGGAAGACACAAAGAAATGGAAAAATATTCCATGCTCACGTATTAGAACAAATATTGTGAAAATGTCCATGCTACCCAAAGCAATCTATACATTCAGTGTGATCCCTATCAAAATACCATTAACTTTTTTCACAGAGCTAGAACAAATCATCTTAAAATTTATATGGAACCAAAAAAGACCCCAAAGAGCCAAAGGAATGTTGAAAAAGAAAACCAAAGCTGGTGGCATCACAATCCCAGGCTTCAAGCTCTATCACAAAGCTGTAACCATCAAGATGATACGGTACTGGCACAAAAAGAGACATATAGATCAACGGAAACCAGAATACAGAACTCAGAAATGGACCCTCAACTTTATAGTCAAGTGATCTTTAACAAAGCAGGAAAGAATATCCAATAGGAAAAAGACGGTCTCCTCAACAAATGGTGTTGGGAAAACTGGACAGCCACATGCAGAAGAATGAAACTGGATTACACTATATTACACCATACACAAAAATAAATTCTTAATGGATTCAAGACCTAAATGTGAGACAGGAAACCATCAAAATCCTAGAGGAGAATAAAGGCAGCAACCACTTTGACCTCAGCCACAGTAACTTCGTACTAGCTAGGTCTCCAGAGGCAAGGGAAACAAAAGCAAAAATGAATTACTGGGACTTCATCAAGATAAAAACCTTCTGCAAAGTGAAGGAAACCATCAATGAAACTTTAAAAAAAAAAGTTAAAAAAAAAAAAAAGGGTTAGTATCCAAAACCATAAAGAACTTACCAAAATTGCAGCCACTCTGGAAAACAGTATGGAGGTTCCTCAAAAAGTTGAAAAGAGCACCATATGACCCAGCAATCGCACTACTGGGCATTTACCCTAAAGATACAAATGTAGTGATCCAAAGGGGCATGTGCACCCAAATGTTGATAGCAGCAGTGTCCACAATAGCCACACACACACAATAGCCAACTGTTGTAAAGAATGGATAAAGAAGATGTGACACGGGTGCATGCACACACACATGGAATATTATGCAGTCATCAAAAATGAAATCTTGCCATATGCCATGACATGGATGGAACTAGAGGGTATTATGCTAAGCAAAATAAGTCTATCAGAGAAAGACAATTATCATATGATCTCAGCAATAGAAGGAATTTGAGAAACAAGACAGAGGATCCTAAGGGAAGAGAGGGAAAAATGAAACAAGACAAAACCAGAGAGGGAGACAAACCATAAGAGACTCTTAATCTCAGGAAACAAACTGAGAGCTGCTAGAGTGGAGGGGAGTGAAAATGATGGGTGCCTGGGTGATGGCTGGGAGGGTATATGCTATGGTGAGCGCTGTGAACTGTGTAAAACTGATGAATCATAGGCCCATACCCCTGAAACAAGTAATACATTATATGTTAATTTTTTTTAAGTTAAAAATAGACCTATCCTACAATCCAGCAATTGAACTACCAGATATTTACCCAAAAGATACAAAAATACTGATCTGAAGGGACACATGTATCCCAATGTTTATAGCAGCATTATCAACAATAGCCAAATTGTGGAAAAAGCACAAATGGCCATTGACAGAGAGATGGATAAAGAAGCTGTGGTATATGTACATACACACACACACACACACACACACACACACAAAATGGAATATTACTGAGCCACAAAAAAGAATGAAATCCTGCCTTTTGCAATGATGTGGATGGAGTTAGAGTGTATTATGCTAAGCAAAACCAGTCAGAGAAAGACAAATGTCATATGATTTCACCCATATGTAGAAACAAAACAGATGAACATAGGGAGAAAAAAAGAAAGAGAGGCAAACCATAAAATAGACTCTTAGGGCATGACTCAGTTAAGTGTTGGATTCTTGGTTTCAGTTAACGTCATGAGATTGAGCCCCACATTGGGCTCAATGCTCAGCACGGAGTCTGCTTAAGGTTATTTCCCCCTCTCTCCCTGCTCCCTGTCCTCTCCTCTCACTCTCTTTTTCTCTATCTCTAAAATAAATAAATAAATAAAATCTTAAAACAAAAAAAACCCAGACTCTTACCTACAGAAAACAAACTGAGGGTCATTGGAGGGAAGATAGGCAGGGGGATGGGCAAAATGAGTGATGGTTATTAAGGAGAGCACTTGTTGTGATGAGCACTGGATGTTTGTTTGTTTGTTTTAAATTTTTTTATTTATTTGATAGACAGAGATCACAAGTAGGCAGAGAGGCAGGCAGAGAGAGAGGAGGAAGCAGGCTCCCTGCTGAGCAGAGAGCCCTACGCAGGGCTCGATCCCAGGACCTGAGACCATGACCTGAGCCGAAGGCAGAGGCTTAACCCACTGAGCCACCCAGGCGCCCCGAGCACTGGATGTTTTATGTAAGTGATGAATCATTAAATTCTACTCCTGAAACTAATATTCCACTATGTGTTAACTAACCAGAATTAAAATTAAAACATAAAACAAAAAAAGAAAAAAGAAAAAAAGAAAGATCTAAAATCAGTAAGGATCTACTTACAAAGGCCA
Source organism: Mellivora capensis (assembly GCA_004024625.1). Classification (NCBI taxonomy): domain Eukaryota; kingdom Metazoa; phylum Chordata; class Mammalia; order Carnivora; family Mustelidae; genus Mellivora; species Mellivora capensis. Next base: position 8,672 of record PISX010031441.1, read on the forward strand.
AAAAGAATAAAACCAAAGAAAGTAGAATGTATAAAATAATACAGAACAGAAATTAACAGAATTTAATTTTAGGCAAACAGAAGAGAAAATTAATAAAGCCAAAAGCTCTTTCTTTGAAAAAACAACAACAACAACAAGAAAGGAAATGAGATAGGAAACACAAACCACCAAAATCAGAAACGAAAATGGGGTTCTCACTATAGCTCATACAGACATTAAAGGGACAATAAGATTATATTTATGAAAACCTTATGCCAAGCAATTTGCTAGACTAAATGAGAAAATTCCATGAAAAATATCTTACCAAACTTGAAAGAATATGAAACAGAAATTTTCAATAGCACTGTATCTTTCAAAGAAATGGAATTTAGGAGGGGGGATGGAGACGGCAGAGTAGGAAGATCCTGAGCTCACTTCCCGTGGACATACCAACATCTATAACTACATACAAAACAACTATCTCTGAAGACAAACTGAAGACTACCAGGACAGATCGTATACAACTACAGATAGAAAAAGCCACATCAAGATGGGTGGGAAGAGCAGAGATGTGATCTAGCCAGGATCCACCACCCCTGCACAGTGATCGCCTGCAGGAGAGATACCACAAACATACAGGCCCTTGAGGAGGAACAAAGGGTCCAAGCCCCACAGTCTAGATCCCCAGTCAAGGAACATGCAAATATGCATGGGAAAAATGAGGCTCATAACAAATGGCTTTGCAAACCAGTGGTGCTTATGTTTGGGAGATCCAGAAGGCAGTAGGAAACTTAAAGTGCAGGTGCATAATTTCACTCACTCCAAGTTCAAGAGAAGAGGCAGCAGTTGGAAAAGCACCTGGGTTATATGGAAAGATCCATTCACCAATTTTAGGACCTGTGCCAAAGGCGCGGGGATCTGTCAGAACATTCTCCAAAGAGTACAGCATTCACAGACTAGCTGGTCCAGCCTGGCAGCAGCCATTTCCGACCCTCGACTTACTGTGCTAGCACCAATCTGTGGGCCGAAGCCTTCCTCTGCAGACTTCACCAGCCCAACTTACCTGCCCCAGCCTGCCCCCTGCAGAGCAGTTCCCCACGTGACCACACCTGCAGGTGGAGGCAGCTGCACCAGAGTCCCAGCCTCCCCATTACCCCATCCCTACCAAGCAACCTCCATCCCAGGGGAAAGAGCCAAACACTAGAGCACCTGCAACAGTCACAGCTGGGCCTCACAGCCAACCACACTGGAGGCCGATCCCATCCACACACGCCCACTGCTGTCGCTCCAGAACATCACGGCCAACCGCATGGGGGCCAACCCTGCACATGAGCACACTCACAGTAGTTATGGCCTGGACTCTCAGCCAGACAGGCTGCGGACGGGCCCCACTCACCAGCACATCCATAGCCAACGTAGCTAAGCCACACGGAAAGCTGCCCTGGGGAACAGCCCCTCACACCAGTGAATCCACCACCAAGTGCAACCCAGCTACAGTAGGAAGGTACCTGCAGCCCAAAGAGGGGAGACCACTAGGGCACCTGGCTCAAGTAATGAGGGGTGGAGGGTGGGGTTGCACAACTGGACCTGACAGGATACTTCTGCATAAAGCCACTCCTTCAAAACTGGAAGGAAGCCATCAACAAAATGAAATGCACCCTATCTACTAAATAAGAGAAGATGTCTGCAACTGATAAAACAGATAAGGGGTTAATATTCAAACTATAATAAAGAACTCATACAATACACTATCCAAAAAAAAAAAAATCCAATTAAAAATGGGTAGAGAACCTAAACAGACATTACTCCAAAGAACACATACAGATGGAGAATAGACATATGAAAAGATGTTCAAGATTGCTAATCTTCAGTGAAATTCAAATCAAAACTACGATGACATATCACCTCGTACCTGTCAGAATGGTGAGTATCAAAGACAAGAAATAACAAGGTCAGCAAAAATGTAGAAAGAAGGGGAAACTTGGGCGCTGCTGGTGGGAATGCAAAATGGTGCAACGGCAATGGATAGTCTGGAGGTTCCCCCAAAAATTAAAAATAGAAATACCAGGGGCGCCTGGGTGGCTCAGTGGGTTAAAGACTCTGCTTTCGGCTCAGGTCATGATCCCAGGGTCCTGGGATCGAGCCCCGCATAGGGCTCTCTGCTCCGCGGAGAGCCTGCTTCCTCCTCTCTCTCCCTGCCTGCCTCTCTTGCCTACTTGTAATCTCTGTCTGTCAAATAAATAAATAAAATCTTAAAAAAAAAATAGAAACACCATACAATCCAGCAATTCCACAGCTGGATATTTACTGGAAGAAAACAAAAGCAGTAACTAGAAGAGACATATGAATCCCCTTGTTCACTGCAACTTTACTTACAACAGCAGAGATATATAGAAACAACTTAAGTGTCCATCAATAGATGAATGGATAAAGAACATGTGGTATAGATATACAATGGATTACTATGCAGCCATCAAAAAATTAAATCCTGCCATTTTCAATGATGTGGATGGAACTAAAGGGTATTATGCTGAGCGAAATAAGTCAATCAGAGAAACATGATTATCGTATGAGATCTCGGACATGAGGAATTTGAGAGGCAGGGTAGGGGTCAGGGTGGGTAGGGAGGGAAAAAATGAAACAAGATTTTACTGGGGAGGGAGAAAAACCATAGAAGACTCTTAATCTCGGGAAACAAACTGAGTGTTGCTGGAGGATGGGAGGGAGGGATAGGGTGGTTGGGTGATGGACACTGGGGAGCGTATGTGCTATGGTGAGAGCTGTGAACTGTGTAAGACTGAGGATTCAAGACCTGCATCCCGGAAGCAAATAATACATTATGTGTTTAAAAAAAAAAGGGGGGGGACACCTGGGTGGCTCAGTTGGTTTAGCAGCTGCCTTTGGCTCAGGTCATGATCCCAGTGTCCTGGGATCGAGTCCCACATCGGGCTCCTTGCTCGGCAGGGAGCCTGCTTCTCCCTCTGCCTCTGCCTGCCACTCTGTCTGCTTGTGCTCGCTCGCTCTCTCTCCCTCTCTCTCTGACAAATAAATAAATTTTTAAAAAATTTTTTAAATAAAAAAAAGAGTATGTGGTGTATAAACAATGAATCTTAGAACACTGAAAAAATAAAATTAAATTTAAAGAAAAGAATATATGGTATAAAAATATACAATGGAATACTATGCTGCCATAAAAAATGAAATCTTGCCATTTCGAACAACATGGATGAACCCAGAGGGTACTGTGCTAAGTCAGAGAAAGACAGCCATCAAATGATTTCACTTATATGGGGAGCCTAAAAATAGAGCAAGAAAACAGAAACAGACTCATAGATACAGAAAATAATCTTGTGGTGCCAAGGAGAGATGGGCAAAATAAGGAAAGGAGAATAAAAGGTACAAAATTCCCAGTTATAAAACAAATAAGATGGGAATGCAATGTACACCCATAGGAAATATAATAATAATGTAACAACTCCATATGGGGACAGATGGTAGCTAGACTTATAATGGTGATCATTTCCTAATGCATATAGATATTGAATCACTATGTACACTATGTACACCCATACTGTATGACAACTCTACTTCAATTAAAAAAATGAATTCATTAACAAAGAATATGACAAGCCCAGTGGTTTCACTGGTGAATTCTATCAACATTCAAAGAAGGAATAACAGTACTCATATACAAATTTTTTGGTGTTTTAGAAACACCAAAATTTAAAACACCAAATTTTTTGGTGTTTTAGAAAGTAGAGAAGAGAATACTTCTCAACACATTTTATGAGGTCAACATAAGCCTAACACCAAAACCCTAAAACAAAACTACAAATAAACCATAAAGCTAAAAAGTTAAAACACACTTCAAAATAAATGTAAGACAACAAAAGCATATAAAAACCTATAGGGTATAACCAAAGTATTACTCATAAAGACATTAAGGATGGTGCAAGATTTGACAATGTGTCATTGTAATTCATTATATTAATAGAGGAACAGAGACAAATGGCAAAGAAAAGCATGTGATATTCACCATTTAAAATTACAACAAAAATTCTTGACCAACCAAAACTAGAGAACTTTTTAAACTCAAAAGAATACCTACCAGAAAGTTATAGTAAATATTAAACTTGATGGCAAAACCTTAAAAATGAACAAAATAATAAAGCAGAATTATACATACTAATATGGGGAGACTCCAAAATATATTTTTGAATAAAAGAAGTTACAGATATTTACAGTAGTTTAAAAACACTCCACATATTTCTATGATTTTCTGTAGGAATATACATAGGTATACAAATACACAGAAATAAGACTTACAGAAAACACATCAGCCTGACAACTTCTGAGGAGACCAGGTGAGGACCAGGACTGGCCTAAGTAAAAGTCACAAGGTCTTATTAAAGGAGATTTTAGCTTTATCTACCATGTTTCTATTTGTTACCAGGAGAATGTTGTTTTTATAAATAGCTTAGGTAACTAAAAAGGAACTTTAATACCATAAATTTAAATTCAACATAGTACTGGAAGTCCTAGCCAAAGCAATTAGAAAAGAAACAAATAAAGACATCCAAATTGAAAAAGAAGTAAAACTGTCACTATTTGCACATTACATGATATTATATACAGATAATACATCTAGAAAACCCTAAAGACTCTACCAAAAAACTGTTAGAACTAATAAATTCAGTAATGTTACAGGGTTATGAAATCAGTATACAAAATCTGTTGTGTCTATACCCTAATGAACTATCAGAGAGAGAAATTAAAACAATATCCTTTACAATTGCATCAAAAAGAATAAAATACAGGGGTACCTGGGTAGTTCAGTTGGTTAAGTGTAAGACTCTTGATCTTGGCTCAGGTTATAATCTTTGGGTCATGAGATGGAGCCCCACATTGGGCTCCATGCTGGTGGTCATGGAGCCTGCTTAAGATTCTCTCTCCCCCTTCCCGCCCCGCCCCCACAAAAATCTCTCTCTCCTTCCCTCTACCCCGCCCCCTACCTCCCTCGGTGAGGGGGGAGGGGGAGAATAAAATACATAGAAATAAATTTAACCCAGGAGGTGAAGGATCTGTACCCTGAAAATTGTAAGGCATTAATGAAAGAAAATGAAATAGACACAAATAAATGGAAATTTATTCCATGTTCATGGACTGGAAGAACTAATACTGTTAAAATGTCCATCTACTCAAAGCAATCCACAAATTCAATGCAATTCCTTTGAAATTTCAATGGCATTTTTCACAGAACTAGAACAAGTAATCCTAAAATTCATATAGAATCACAAAAGACCCAAAACAGTCAAAGCAATCTCACAAAGATGAGCAAATGTAGAGGGATCATGCTCCTTGATTTCAAAGTCTAATATAAGGCTATAGTAACCAAATAATACAGTGTTAGCATAAAAACAGACAGATAAATGGAAGAGAATAGAGTCCAGAAATAAACCTATATTTACATGGTCAAATAATTTATGACAAAGGAGCCAAGAATATACAATGGGGAAAAGACAGTCTCTTCAACAAATGGTGGTAGAAAAGTGGGCAGCCTCATGCAAAAGAATGAAACTGGACTACTATCTTACACCATACACAAAAATGAACTCAAAATGGATTGAAGACTTGAATTTAAGGACTGACACCATAGAACTCTTACACAGTGAGGAAAATATAAGCAGTAAGCTCCTGGACATCAGTCTTAACAATAACTGTTTTTTGGTTGTTGGTTTTTTTAATCTAACACCAAAAGCAAAGACAACAGAAGTAAAAATGAATAAGTGGGACTACATCAAAGTAAAAAGCCTCTGCACAGCAAATGAAACCATCAACAAAATGAAAAAGCAACCTATGGAATAGGAGAAGACATCTGCAAATCATACATCTGATAAAGGGTTACTATCCAAAATATATAAAGAAATCCCACAACAGAAAAAAAATCCAATTTAAAAAATTGGCAGAAGACCCAAGCAGATTTTTTTTTCCTGAAGAAGATATACATATGGCCAAAAGACACAGAAAAGATGCTCAACACTACTAAACGTCAGGGAAATTAAAACCGAAGCTACAATAAAATATCACCTCACACCTGTTAGAATGGCTATTCTGAAAAAGGCAAGAAATAACAAGTGTTGGCTGGGATGTAGAGAAAAGGAAATCCTTATGCGCTGTTGGTAGGAATACAAATCAGTGCAGCTATTATGCAGCTATTAAAAATAGGGACACCTGGGTGGCTCAGTCAGTTAAGCATTTGTCTTTGGCTCAGGTCGTGATCCCAGGGTGCTGGGATCGAGTTTCCCAGGGGGCTCCTTGCTCAGCAGGAAGTCTGCTTCTCCCTCAGCCTGTCACTCCCCTTGCTTGTGCACTCTCTTGCTCTCTCTTTCTCTGACAAATAAAGAAAGTCTTTTCTAAAAAATTAAAAATAGACCTATCATAAGATCCAGCAATTCTACAGCTGGGTATTTACCCAAAGAAAATGAAAACACTTAACTAGAAATTATATATGCACCCCTATGTTCACTGTAGCATTATTTACAACAGCCATGACATGGGAACCACTGAAGTGTCCATCAATGGATGAATGGATAAAGAAATCATGGTATGTATATGTGTGTATATGTGTATATGCACGTGCACGTACACACACACACACACACACACACACACAATGGAGCATTACTCAGCCCTTAAAAAGGAAACAAAGATGAACCCTGAGGGTATCATGCTAAGGGAAAGAAGACAGAGAAAGGCCAATAACATATAATTTCATTTATATGTGAAATCTAAAAAACAAAACAAAATAAAACAAGCTCAGAGACAACAGACTGATGGTTGCCAGAGGTTGCCAGGGGTTGGAGGGTAGGGGGTCATTACAAGAGAAGTAAGATCTGGGGATGTAATGTACAGTGTGGTGACTATAGGTAACAATACTGTATATTTGACAGTTGCTAAGAGACTAGATCTTAAAAGTCCTCATCACAAGAAAAAAAATTATAACTATGTATGATGACCAATGTTAAATAGATTTATTGTGGTGGTCATTTTGCAATATATACAAACATGGAATCATTATGTTGCACATGTAAAACTAATGTTATAAATCATTATACATCAATCAATAATAAATAGGGTCTATGCAAAATGGTCCCCTTAACTGGATGGACAACAAAGATGATTACACTACATGATAAAAATTTTAAAAACACTGGAAATATATACAAAATTTTTTTTAAGTATGTTATTATAAGTAAATATTCTACTAGCTCTTTTCGGTGCCTTTTTCTTTTTTTTAAAGATTTTATTTATTTATTTATCAGAGAGAAAGAGCGAGAGCACAGGCAGAGTGGCAGGCAGAGGCAGAGAGAGAAGCAGGCTCCCCACTGAGCAGGGAGCCCGATGCGGGACTCGATCCCAAGATCCTGGAATCGTGACCTGAGCCGAAGGCAGCGGCTTAACCAACTGAGCCACCCAGGCGCCCCTTTTCGGTGCCTTTTAAGTTTAGAGACCATAAAATCACTTTCTTTGAAGGCCATTTTTTAATACAGCCTGGAACTGAATTGATCCCATTTAGCAAATCAGGTAAATCTATAGGATACCAATTTACCAAACACAACAACTGAGCCTCTAGAGTTTGCCAACATTCTGTATTATATCAGAGTGAAATGGAGACTTTGGCAGATATTCTTTCTCTCCTTGTGTTTAAACAAATTAATCCTAAAGCCACCTGCCTTTACCTGAATTTTCACTAGGTCTCGTGCGTTCCGCTTAGACTTTTGCTTAGGATTTCGCTTTCATTCTCCGCCAAAGAAGAGGAGGGCAGTTTCCGGCCTGAGGAAATGGCACCAACACATTTAATTTTTAGTAAATACTTGGGGATCTGAAGATAGTTGCGAGATTCTTGAAGTTTGCCTCCACCGGAACTAAGCGTGGGCTAAACTTGTCCTGAGTGGGTGTGTGTGCGTGTGGGTGTGTGTGTGTAAATACACGCGCGAATGGAGAAAGTAAAGGGGGATAGAGGGCTTGCCTCAGCTCTACGCACCTCTGATTCAGCCAGCTGGGGACAATAAAGGAGAGGCACAGAGGACACCAGCAACAGAATTCAAAGGAGTACCAGGGCCACAGAGCTCGGGACTGAAGGCGGAGACAGAGAAGGGGCGGGACGGCACAGCCCCCGCTCCTCCCCGGGCCGGGGCGGGCCCGAGACCGCTACCCACCTCTCCCCGCTGCCCTCGTCACAGAGCCGCGGGACAGTCATGCCGGGTCGCCTCCTGCGGGGCCTGTGGCAGCGATGGCGCCGTTACAAGTACCGCTTCGTTCCTTGGATCGCGCTGAACCTAAACCACAACCCGAGGTGAGAGGGCGAGACCGGCACTCCAGGGGCGCCTTCGTTCAGCACCGCGACGCCACCCGGGCCGCAGGACCCGAGGCGGGTAAGCCCTACATGGGCGGAATCCCCGGCGGACGGGATCTCAGGCGGGCGGAGCTTAAGCCGGCCCCGAGGCCCGAAGCTGGTGGAACCCGAAGAGGGCGGGGCCCGAAGAGGGCGAGGCCGAAGCTGGGGGAGTCCAGAGGGGAGTTGGGATACTGACGGGGGCGGGGAGCCTGTGGTGGCGGAGCGGGGGCGGGGGGGGCCTGTGGCCTAATCTCCCATGGTGCCCCGCGCTGCCAGGTCTGCAAGGCGGGCGTTGCCCACGTGCGGAGGCGTGTGTTCTCCCCGGCTTCTGGCCCGGCAAAAAAGAGAGACTTTTGAGAAGAAGGGAGTTGAGGGAAATTGGGGGGGAGATGAACCATGAGAGACTATGGACTC
>PISX010031442.1:0-17372 GCA_004024625.1 Mellivora capensis
AAAGAAGAGGTGATTGGCATCCCTTTCTCTGCCTGTATGGTTAACATGGAATATGTGGCCCCTGGAATATATGGCTAATGCAGTGTGGGTTAGGTAAAAGAGCTCCTGGAAGAATTTGACACGTATTTCCTGTAGCTAATTTGAGCAGATGGCAAGAGTAGGACAAGGAGAGAGAACAGCAGAGTGATACCTTTACGTGTACCATTTCGAGTAGATGCTGTGGTCTTAAAGGTGTCTTAGAAAAGGGCAGCTGAGAAACCCACTATTAGAGACTTCAGGTGTATTAGCAGGTGGCAAAGAAATCCTGCAGTGCTCCAGAGAATGAACACTTGCAGACTAGTGTCCACAAAGACATCAGTGACATAACAGTTAAGTTATAAGACTTTTTCCACCTTCTCTAATCTGCCTGCATCCCATCCCAACCCTATGGGACCCAAGAACAACAGATAGAGGGAAAAGAGAGGGAAAACCAGCAGCAGATAACATGAAATCCGACCTTGTCTTGGCTCACCCTTCTAGTCTCCAGCCAAAGGCCATGTCGAGAATTGGGCTCTAGAGAATGGTCAGAGGGGGGAGAGTATTTAAATATGAGTTTTAAATTTTAAATTTAAACCCTTTCATCCATTTTGAGTTTATCTTTGTGTATGGTGTAAGAGAATGGTCAAGTTTCATTCTTCTATACATAGCTGTCCAATTTTCTCAGCACCATTTATTGAAGAGACTATCTTTTTTCCACTAGATATTTTTTCCTGCTTTGTCAAAGATTACTTGACCATAGAGTTGAGGGTCCATATCTGGACTTTGTATTCTGTTCCACTGGTCTATGTGTCTGTTTTTGTGCCAGTACCATGCTGTCTTCGTGATTACAGTTTTGTAGTAAAGCTTGAAATCACCAATGGGATGCCCCCAGCTTCTTTTTTCTTTTTCAACATTTCCTTAGCAATTTTGGGTCCTTTCTGGTTCCATACAAATTTTAGGACTGTTCATTCCAGCACTTTGAAAAATGTCAGTGGATGCATAAAAAAAAAAGAAAAATGTCAGTGGAATTTTGTTGGGGGATGGCATTGAAAGTATAAATTGCCCTGGGCTATATAGACATTTTAACAATGTTTATTCTTCTTATCCATGAGCATGGAATGGTCTTTCATCTTTTTGTGTCTTCTTCAATTTCTTTCATGAGTGTTCTGTGGTTCCTTGAGCACAGATCTTTCACCTCTTTGGTTGGGTTTATTCCAAGGTATCTTTGGTTCTTGGTGCTATAGTATATAGAATCAATTCTCTAATTTCCTTTTCTAGAGTTTCATTGTTAGTGTATAAGAAAGCAACTGATTTCTGTGCATTGATTTTGTATCCTGCCACATTACTGAATTGCTGATTGAGTTCTAGTAATTGGGAGTAGCCTATTTTGGGTTTTCCATATAAACTATCATGTCATCTGTGAAGAGAGAGAGTTTGACTTGAGTTCTCAACATGAGACAGGAATCTATCAAAATCCTAGAGGAGAACATAGGGAGTAATTGCTTCAACATCGGCCACAGCAACTTCTTTCAAGACATGTCTCCAAAGGCAAAGGAAACAAAAGCTAAAATGAACTTTTGGAACTTCATCAAGATCAAAAGCTTCTGCACAGCAAAGGAAACAGTCAACAATACAAAGAGGCAACCTACGGAATGGGAGAAGATATTCACAAATGACACTATGGACAAAGGGATGATATCCAAGATCTATAAAGAAAGCCTCAAACTCAACATACACAAAGCAGATAATCATGTCAGAAAATGGGAAGAAGACATGAACAGACACTTATCCGAATAAGACATATGAATGACTAACAGACACATGAAAAAATGTTCATCATCATTAGCCATCAGGGAGGTTCAAATAAAAACCACATTGAAGGGTGCCTGGGTGGCTCAGTGGGTTAAGTCTCTGCCTTCAGCTCAGGTCATGATCTCAGGGTCCTGGGATTGAGCCCCACATTGGGCTCTCTGCTCAGCAGGGAGCCTGCTTCCCCCTCTCTCTCTGCCTGTTTCTCTGCCTACTTGTGATCTCTCTCTGTGAAATAAATAAGTAAAAATCTTAAAAAAAAAAAAAACACACATTGAGATACAACCTTAAAATGGCCAAAATTAACAGGACAGGAATCAAGTGTTGGAGAGGATGTGGAGAAAGGGGAAGCCTCTTACACTGTTGGTCGGAATGCAAGTTGGTGCAGCCACTTTGGAAAACAGTGTGGAGATTCCTCAAAAAACTAAATATAGTGCTACCCTATGACCCTGTAATTACACTACTGGGTATTTATCACAAAGATATAGATGTAGTGAAAAGAACAGCCATATGTAACCTAATGTTCATAGCACCAATGTCCACAGTCGCCAAACTGTGGAAGAGCCAAGATGCCCTTCAACAGATGAATGGATAAAGAAGACATGGTCCATACATACAATGGAATATTATGCAGCCATCAGAAAGGATTAATACCCAACTTTTGTATCAACATGGGCCAGATTGGAGGATATTATGCTGAATGAAATAAGTCATGCAGAGAAAGTCAATTATATGGTTTTTCTTACTTGCAGAACATAGGGAATACATAAAGGACATTAGGAGAAGGAAACAAAAAGTGAATTAGGGTAAATCAGAGGGGGAGATGAAGCATGAGAGACTGTGGTCTCTGAGAAGCAAACTGAGGGTTTTGGAGGGGAGAGGGGTAGGGGGATGGGTTACTCTGGTGGTGGGTATTAAGGAGGGCACATATTGCATGGAGCACTGAAGGTGTGGTACATAAACAATGAATCTTGGAACACTGAAAAAATAAAATAAAATATAAAAAATTTTAAAAATTAAAAATAAATTGAAACCCTACAGTTAGGGTGTATGGTATATTTGAAAGCCTAAAGATAGTAGTAATTACTACAAAAGAAATCTTTTCTTATATCTGTGAGTGACTAGAAGCCCATGGGATCTGACAGAAGTGCTCTGAAAGGGATGAATGGAGATTTTCAGTATATCATAGAATCCTGGTCCAAACTATCGTTCTCTTGTGGGATTTTTTGCAATTTTTAATAGCTTTTGTCTTTTCCTATTTCAGTCTATTCTCAACACAGAAACCAGACTGATCTTGCAAAATTCGTATCAATCAACTTTTGCTAAAATAACAGTGGGAGGAGGGGATTTAAAAGTTTGACTCTAAATTAAATGAATAAATGAGCCTTTGATATGTTATTGTACATTTCTCAGGGTCTAAGTGATACTATTAACAAAGTTGGTAAATGTGGTCTATGTGCATAGATAGTCCCACAATAAACCATGCCTCCCAGTAGATCTCTCCTCTGGTTCTGTATCACATTGAATTTAATGTTGGTAGTCATGACTAAAATGAAACCACTCCGAATGTTTGTGACTCTGTGTGTGTGTGTGTGTGTTTATCTTTTTTGCAACTGTATTTCCAGTTCCTAGAATTGTACCTTGAATGTGGAGCAATAAGTACAATTGATAAATAAAATAAGAATTTCATATGACACCATCGTATGCTTTTCAGATCTAAGTGATGCTATTAAGAGATGGTATATATACTTGGTTTTGTCCAAGTATGGTCCTACAGTGTGCCATAAGAATACTTTTTAGACAAGCCCAGTGCCTTTCTATATTAAATATGTCCTGGCTATTGCAAATGATAAACTGTGGTTGAAGGGATTCTGTGTGACATCTGAGGATAGGTCAGAAGAAACTTATATACAATTTCTGTCATGGTCTCCTAGGACACCCTAAAGAGATGATTTTGTACATTTATCCCATTCAAGCCTTCACATGATTCTAGCCTGAACATTATGTAACTGAAATCTCATGAGACACCCCAAAGAATAAGAGCCCAAATGAATCAAGGAAACCCACAAAATTGTGAGAGATAACGATTGTTACTTCAGGCCACTAAGTTTTAGAGTGGTTTGTTTCATAGCAATAGATAACCAGAAGAGTTTACTTATGAGAATAAGAAAAAGAGAGAATATTATGTCAAAGACAAAAATCCTAAGAAATAATCCATATGTCAGTGTTTAAATATTCCCCACCAAGAAGAATAGAGATTTTTAAAGAAATAGATCCCAGAGATAGGAAATAAATGTACAAAATGAGTTTAGAATACCTTATCCAGAAAACAAGACATTATAAAAAACTACTAGGATTGTGTCATAAATATTCAAGGGCCAACTTGAAAGAGGTTCAAGCTCATTGTTCACAAATGGAATAAATGGAACATTAATATAAATATTAACTAAAACAGTTTGAAACATCTAATATGCTAAAATTCTCACTGCTTTTAAAAAAGGAACTACTTGGTCAGCACTTGAGGATGCTGAAGAAATAAATCATTATTCTGAAAACAAAAAAAAAAAAATAAAGGGAAAAATCAAAATGGTAAGAACAAACCACTGGTGGCAGTGTGCATAACGAAACTTAACCTCAAAATCTCCAGAGTTTAGCACAACTTCCATTATGCAGTAGCAAATTAATAAATATTTAAGTGACAGCAAAGTGGAATAATGTCAACAAGATGACAGAATAGGAAGCTTCTACTCTCCTTCCCCCCATTGACATACTAATTCAACAATGCATGGCCCAATTTTCTTTAAGTAAGAGAAATACAGAACCTAGTTGAGAGGCTTCTTGCAAGCATGGAAACAAGCCCATTGAAGCTTTTTGGTAAATTTTTTATTCACTCTCATTATAAGCCCTCCCCCTGATACAGTGCCACACAATTGGGAGGAAACTTCTAGCTCCCAGATTCTCCCTGGAAAGTGAAAGAAGGAATTGGACCATAAACCCAAAGATCTATTTCTGGAGACTACCTCAGAAACTTGTTTTGGCCTTGCCTGAGTCTGAGTAATGACAGGAAAGATGTCAAGGATGGGGTTTGCTGAGAACAAAGGCAGCAGGATAGAATTTCATGCACACACTCATACAATTCAGCCCTAAGCAAGTGAGTGAAAAAACCCAAATCACAGCTCCTCCCTGGAGAAGGGAAGAGTTGAATTCAACATTCCAACTTTTTCATGGGTTACCCAGGGGACTGGCTCATACCTTCCCTGTCACTAAGCACTGCCAGGACCTAGCATACACTAAACAACTGAGGGGAACTGGAAATAAAGGCTTATGTATAGAAGAAATGTACCTCAACATAATAAAGGCCATGTATTACAAGCCCACAGCTAACACCATACTCAATGGTAAATTGTTGAATGCTTTTCCTCTAGGATCAGGAATAAGACAAGGATGCCCACTCTCACCACTCCTATTCTACACAGTATTGGAAGTTCTAGTGAAGGCAATTAGGCAAGAAAAAGGAATAAAAGTCATACAAATAGGAAAGGAAGAAGGAAAATTGTCTCTGTAGCTGACATGATTTTACACAGTTCTTTTGAACAACACAAATTTGAACTTCACAGTCACTTAAGCACAAATTTCTTTCAATAAATACTGTAAATGTATGTTCTCTTTCTTATGATTTTCTTAATAACATTTCCCTAGTTTATCATAAGAATACAATATAATATATATATATATATATCTCATAAAAATTTGCATTAATTCCCTGTTTATATTAATGGTAAGGCTGCTGGTCAACAGTAAGATATTATTAGTTAAACATTTGGGGAGTCAAAAGTTATATATGGATTTTCGACTGCATGGGGGGGTCAGTGCCCCTAACCCTACACTGTTCAAGAATCAACTGTATATAGACAATTCTAAAGATTCCACCAAAAAATTGTTAGAAATAACAAACAAATTCAATAAAGTTACTGGATACAAAATCAATATACAAAAATCAGTTGCACACACAAAACAGATAATCATGTCAAAAAATGGGCAGAAGACATGAACAGACACTTCTCCAATGAAGACATACAAATGGCTATCAGACACATGAAAAAATGTTCACCATCACTAGCCATCAGGGAGATTCAAATTAAAACCACATTGAGATACCACCTAACACCAGTTAGAATGGCTAAAATTAGCAAGACAGGAAACAACGTGTGTTGGAGAGGATGTGGAGAAAGGGGAAGCCTCTTACACTGTTGGTGGGAATGCAAGTTGGTGCAGCCACTTTGGAGAACAGTGTGGAGATTCCTTAAGAAGTTAAAAATCGAGCTTCCCTATGACACTGCAATTGCACTACTGGGTATTTTCCCCAAAGATACAGATGTGGTGAAAAGAAGGGCCATCTGTACCCCAATGTTTATAGCAGCAATGGCCACAGTCGCCAAACTGTGGAAAAAACCAAGATGCCCTTCCACGGATGAATGGATAAGGAAGATGTGGTCCATACACACTATGGAGTATTATGCCTCCATCAGAAAGGATGAATACCCATGTATTCATGGACGGGACTGGAACAACATGGATGGGACTGGAAGAGATTATGCTGAGTGAAATAAGTCAAGCAGAGAGAGTCAATTATCATATGGTTTCACTTATTTGTGGAGCATAACAAATAACACGGAGGACATGGGCAGATGGAGAGGAGAAGGGATTTTAGGGAAATTGGGGGGGAGATGAACCATGAGAGACTATGGACTTGGAAAAACAACCTGAGGGTTTTGAAAAGGCTCTGAAAAATAACCTGAGGGTTTTGAAGGGGCGGGGGGTGGGAGGTTAGGGGAGCCAGGTGGTGGGTATTATGGAGGGCACGCATTGCATGGAGCACTGGGTGTAGTGCATAAACAATGAATTCTGTTACATTAAAAAGAAGTAAATAAAGAAAAAATTAAAAAGAATGGACTATTGACAGATGCAACAGTGGATGCTTTTCCATGGAATTTTGCTGGGTGAAAAAAAAAGGCTAATTTGGAAATTTTATATACTGTGTGATTCCATTTATAAAACTTTTGGAAATGGCAAAAGAAATCAATTGCATTTCTATATACTAACAGTAAACAGTCTGAAAAGGAAACTAAGGAAACACTCCCATTTATGATAGTATCAAAAAGAATAAAGAGTTAAGAATAAACTTAACTAAGAAGGCAAAAGATTCATACATTAAAAACTATAAAACATTGCTGAAAGAAATGAAACACATAAATAGAAAAACATCCATGTTCATGTATTATAAGATTTTAAATGCCCATAATACTCAAAGCAATCTATAGATTCAATGTGATTCCTTTCAAAATTCAAGGGAATTTTCTGCAGAAATGGAAAAAACAATCCTAAAAATAATATGGAACCACAAAGGAAAGGACTCCAAATAGTCAAAACAATCTTGAGAAAAAATATAGTATAGGAATATATGGCCATGTGCTCTTCAACAATGGTGCCATATGGGAGTTGCTATTCAGTGAGCATAAAAGTTCAGTTATGCAAGATTAATAAGTTCTAGAGATAAACAATGTTGTGCTAATAGTTAACATTATGTTAACATCTTATTGCACATCTAAAACTTTAAGAGTAGATTTTATGTTGTTTCTAAGTTCTTTTCCCATAATATAAATAAAGAACATACAGTGAAACATAACCATACAACTTTGAAATCTAAAAGAAAAATAAAGATAGTGAACCCTCCCAGCACAACCAAACACTGGAGACATGCTTCAGCTCTTTCTCCTCTCCCCAAGTAGAAGCCAGGAACAGGGGGTGTTCTCTGCACTGAACTAGGGGGAGGAATTATTGAAAGCCTGCCAGTCCAAATCATTACCAATTTCTCAGTGCCCTGGACCTAACACCCTTTCCTGTCAGCACTCAAAGAAGAAGGAAGCCAGTCTTCAGGCAGACCCTAGAAAGTCTGGAAACATGGATGTATGTGGCATTCTTCTGTTTCCCCAGCTAAAGAGGATTAAATTGCTTGGAGTTTTCTCTAGATCAAGCTGGGCTAAACTGAGAGCAGAGACTCAGAGCAGTGAGTGCCACAGATTTTCCTATCCTCTTTGATGCTGGCTTGTTTCATACTCCCCTGGGGTCCAGGAGCCTCTTCACTGGTTTCTGAACTTCTCACAAAGGGACCTGATCATGTATTGTTGAGCGGATGTCTCATTTAGGTAAAGGACCATGTGGGGCTTATTATTTTCTATCTTGCTAAAACCATTTCAAACTTTATTTTAATTACAAATCAAGGAAGTCTTAAATTTCCTGGAAGTCTTTGGAAAGTATTTTTATGTGGTTGTTTCAATTAGAAGTTTCTAAATAAATTCAGTAAAGGAAAGTAGCTCTTAGTATGTCTGCTTAAATTTCTATGAACTATGAAGATAGTGAAGATTCACAGTAAGTGAAAATGTTTTGATATATTTTAATTCAGATGCACTTTTTAATGTGGGTAAAAACTTTATTTGATTAGGCAAAGAAGTAAAACTTCTACTATTTTCAGACATGATACTCTATGTAGAAAACCCAAAAGACCCCACCAACAACCCCAATGTTTATGGCAGCATTTTCAACAATAGCCAATGTTACTCAGCCATCAAAAGAATGAAATCTTACCATTTGCAACAATGTGGATGGAGCTAGAGAGTATTATGCTAAGTGAAATAAGTTAATCAGAAAAAGACAAATATCATTTATCACATTCATATGTTGAATTTAGGAAACAAACAAATGAACATATGGGAGGGGACAAGAAAAGAGAGATGGAAACAAACCATAAGAGACTCTTAAAGATAGTGAACAAACTGAGGGTTGGTGGAGGGAGGTGTTTGGGGATGGGTTAGATAGGTGATGAATATTAAGGAGGATACTTGTTATGATGAGCACTGGGTGTTGTATGTAAGTGATGAATTACTGAATTCTACTCCTGAAAGCAATATAGCACTATATGTTAATTAGAACTTAAATAAAAATTTGAAGAGAAAAAATAGTAATAAATAAACAAATAAGATTTTATTTGGTGATCATCTTTATGAGGGTAAATGGAGAAAATTAAATGTAACAAAAGTCAAGTTTTACATATACAAAACTTTATACATATGTATGCATTTTATATTTATACATATATACAATATATACACAGACATATACATATATATATAAATGCACACATATGTGTATGCACATAGACACATACACAAACATAAGCAACAAAACAAGTTCTTTTCCCTTGAAAAAATGTAACCAAAATATAAAGAAAGTCAGAAGTAAAAATATAACCCAATACATAAATATTATCTTTGAGTAATAAGTAAAATATGTAAAAATATATAAAATGTTTAAAAAAAAGGTTTCTTTGGAAGATCAGGTAAACACTGATAAATCACTGCTAGATGACATTCAATTATCAAATTGCAAAGGTTTGGGGCTGTTTGATATCTAAGGAAGACCACAGACTAGAAATTCTTCCTTTACTGAATGGTAGAGAAGATCATGTTTTTAGGTTTTGTTTTTACATTTTGTTTTTCCATGTGTGTGACTTGTTTTCTAATGACATAGAAAAAGATAAACAATATTATAAAATATTTGATATGTGGAGAAATATATTTATTAGAACTCTTTTGTTAACAAAAGAAAGAAAACCCAAACCACAGTAGCATAAATTTTTGAAGGGGGACTTATCATGAGAATATAGGAATATCTCAAGGGCATAGATGCAGCTGGGCCTCAGGAAAAATAGACCTAGTAGTTCAAAAGCCTTTATGACTCTTTCCTCATCTTTTGCCACACTCATCTGAAGTCAGCTCTAATCTTCTATCTCTATACCCAGGCATTCTCTGTT
The DNA here is from genome assembly GCA_004024625.1 of Mellivora capensis. NCBI lineage: Eukaryota > Metazoa > Chordata > Mammalia > Carnivora > Mustelidae > Mellivora > Mellivora capensis. Next base: position 9,698 of record PISX010031442.1, read on the forward strand.
TCTGTAATCCATATGGCAGAAAACATGACCAACAATTAAGTTTAGTGTTGAAATTCAAGAGACCAGCCATAATAAGACCAAACCTTAATAGCTTCAAAGAGGTTCCAATTGGGCCAGCATGGTGCATAGGCCTGGCCAGGAGTCCAGTTAACATGACTCTTCTCACAGTCACGTAGATTGAGTTAGTAGGGAATAGGAATGCCCCAAGATAAGTCAATGGGGCAAGCAATCCCACGTTTCCACTACAAAGAAAACATGTCTAACATAGAGATAGTTTGAAATTTTCCAAAGATGGGAATAAACAATGTGATTCAACATCTTCTAGTTAGAGTTTATTGCTGTTAAGTAAATGTTTTATTATTGATGAAATAGAAAGAAAAGATAATAGAACCTATAGCAAATGTTTAGACTAACAGTCTGTTCTTTTTGCCAGTGTACCTTATAAAGTAAAATAACTAGTCCAGAAACAGTAAGTCAAGCTAGCAAATTGTGCTAAATGAGACAATCATCTAGCACAGTGAATGGAAAAATGTGACTTTTACTGTGGTAAAAAAAAAAAAAAAAAAAACACTGAAATAATCAATCCATACAAAACAGCAGTAAAGAAAAGAAAATGAGATACTATAATATTCTTAGCTAAAGAAAAATACAAAAACAAAATGTGGGAAAGTGTTCTCTGATAAGGTGTCTGCCTGTTTTCATTTAGAAATTAGGTGCAGAACTGATCACCATAATACAAAAAATCAAGGACTCAATAAAGTGAATATATTTTCCAGTCCAAGCATAAAGGTATTGAAATCACTTTGACACATTTGGTTGAAAAGAACTTAATATTTCTTAAGTGACTTAGTAGTTAATGAATGAACAAATAGAGTTATTACCCTAGAATTGCATTCATAAACATGAAAGCATAAAAAATTTCATTAAATACCAGTAAGTTTGCAACCAGCAATATTATTCCTTGTAAACTACAATGTATTGAATGGATTACTGTGGAGCACCAAGTGAGGAAAAAAAATCCTATGTGCCCATTTTAGCAGTTGTTATAGAAGACTATCATTTCTTTGAAAACCTAACCAATATACCCAGAAGTAGCATGCAGTAGTGAGAGTCTAACAGTCATGTATGACATTCACTTATGGAATGAAATGATTATTCACTTACCCTTAATATTTTAATGTCATGTTACCTGCCCTTCCTTAAAACAACCAAATTAAAATTTATTTCTCAGGTATCTTTAGATTCTAAGTCCTCTGCTACTTTAAGGAGCAAGAATTATTTTTTTCTCAAAACTCTTGATAGGTTAATATGTATACAGAAATACATATGTTCACTATAATATAAATGTACTTAAGCCATTATTTTCCACCCATGTTTATATCCATTACCTAGGCATCTATATGGGATTTTTACTAAGACACAGAAATCTCTATGCCTCTTGCTCAGTGAAACCAATCACTGCACTTAAAAATACTACATTATTTCAATATTTGAGGCAAGATGGTAGAGGAGTAGTAGGGGACCCCATTTCAAGTCATACTCTGAGTTTAGCTGGATATCTATCAAACCATTTTGAATACCCACAAAATCAGCCTGAGATGTAAGAATATATACCTGGATCTCCACAACCAGAAAAATGACTTCTTTTTGCAAGGTAAGATATGCAGAGTCATGAATCTGTGGGGAACTATCTGAAGATAAACAGAATGGGGAGGGAGCTTCCACAAACTGGCTCCAGGAAAACAATATAACACCAAAGAACAAAATCAGAATCATTAGAAATCTGTTTTAGAGAGAGATATACCTCTCTGAAAGGTGCTCTGGAAATGAAAAGGCAGAATTCTAGGTAGGGCATTATGGTCTTGAGACATGAGGAACCAGAGAACAAAAGGGGTTTCTGAACCATAGAGGGCCTGAGCAGTGGAGCCAGGAAGCAGGTTATGCTCAGCAAGCCCAGGAAGGGACTCTTAGCTCAGATCACCATAAACCATGAGCCAGGTTGGTCAATAATGACCCTTTTCCTGAATAGCCTGAAAAAATCTGGAACCTGTGTCCAGGACAGGGCAAAAACTTGCAGACCAGTAGCAGCCCAGAAAGGACATTAACGTGGCACTGATACATGATCAAAGATGTTCGTGTGCACACGTGTGCCCTTGGTCACTCACAGTCTTAGAATCACAAAGAGCAGTGGCACTTCTAGGACACTGGGACTACCTCTGAGAGAGTTGCTGTGGATGTACACTACAGGAGGCTGCAGTTTTCAGTGGTACAAGGAGAATTGGGGATTGTCCTGGGAATTTTATTAGAGAGAGAGGACTGTGATTTTTCTTCTCTGGGACAGAAGTTTGGGTGTGGCCATTTTTGCTCTGATTCTTGGGAGAGGTGCAGAAAGCCCCCCCGGGGGGGAGGACCACATAGAGGGCCAGTTTCCACTGATCCCATCCCCTTTACAGAGGATGGGGCAACTCTGTCCAGAGAGGGTTACCTGAGAAACAGCACAGCAGGCTCCTACCCCAGAAGACAGGCTGGAAGAACAGAACAGGTGGGTGACAATCCTATGGATTCCATAAGACTGTAACATTCCAATAGTGGTAAAATAGTATATCAAGTCCAGGTGTGGTCCCATGACTTTTTATTTTTCAGATAAAATTCTCCTTTTCCTTTTTTTTCTTTATTTTTTCTTTTTATCTTTTCCTCATTTCAACTAGATATTATACCAATATACTTCATAGTCACTTTTTAACTTATATTTTTTCACACCTATATTTTTATAGATATGTACTGTATTTTAGTCCTTTTTTCACTCTTTCAGATCCACAGATCAAACTGTGGATTACAGAAGGGAGGGGCATGGGAGGATGGGGTAACTGTGTGATGGGTATTAAGGAGGGCATTTGTTTTGATGAGCCCTCGGTGCTATATGCAACTAATGAATCATTGAACACTACATCAAAAACCAATGGCTAACTGAACATAATAATAATAATTTTAAAAGCTACTATTTCAATACCCACCCCAAAATTACACAAATTGGTGCCAGGTTTGAAACATTAAATGGATGGAAATCTAAAATCCAAAGTTATGATTTCCAAAGAAATTATAACTCATTCTTTTATGTATTCCCAATATTCAATTCTTCACTTTGATATAAAAAAACGTACATTATTTCAAAATCTTGTAGGACAGAACAACAACAAAATTATAATTTTTTAAATATTTTAAAATATTTAAATTAAAATTAATCAATTAATTTATTAATGATTATTAATTAATTTTTATGATTAATAATTATGATTATATATAATTATGATATATAGTATATATAGTATATATAATATATATAATAAAACATATATAATCTATATTATATATAATTAATTTTTATGATTAATAATTATGACTATATATAATTATGATTTTATATATTATATATCATAATTATATATAATTATAATTATAATAAATATTATATTATATATTTTATATATATTATTATATATGATATTATATATTATATAAATATATATAATATATAAATCATAATTATAATTATAATAAATATAATTAATAATAATTAATTAATTATTAATTAATTTTTTAAATACTTAAAAGTCTATTTTGTGAGGGTAAGGTATCTTTAAAAAGACTCGAATAAGTATCCAGATATTATTGTAATGTTATTGAAATTAAGTTTGTCAACAGCAGATATTTGGGGACATATTACTATCCAGATCAAGTTAAGGAGAATTGTGCTCTAACTGGTCTTGTCACTGCAAGATTTTTTTGAGGGTCTTTGAAACGATATTGAGTTTGATATTAAGAACTTGAAATCAGGGGCGCCTGGGTGGCTCAATGGGTTAAAGCCTCTGCCTTCGGTACCATGCTGTCTTGGTGATCACAGCTTTGTAGTAAAGCTTGAAATCAGGTAACGTGATGCCACCAGTTTTATTTTTGTTTTTCAACATTTTCTTAGCAATTCGGGGTCTCTTCTGATTCCATACAAATTTTAGGATTATTTTCTCCAGCTCTTTGAAAAATACCAGTGGAATTTTGATCAGAATGGCATTAAAAGTATAGATTGCTCTAGGTAGTATAGACATTTTAACAATGTTTATTCTTCCGATCCAAGAGCATGGAATGGTCTTCCATCTTTTTGTGTCTTCTTCAATTTCTTTCATGAGTGTTCTGTAGTTCCTCGAGTACAGATCCTTTACCTCGTTGGTTAGGTTTATTCCCAGGTATCTTATGGTTCTTGGTGCTATAGTAAATGGAATTGATTCTCTAATTTCCCTTTCTGTATTTTCATTGTTAGTGTATAAGAAAGCCACTGATTTCTGTACATTGACTTTGTATCCTGCCACGTTACTGAATTGCTGTATGAGTTCTACTAGTTTGGGGGCTGAAGTCTTTTGGGTTTTCTATATTAAGTATCATGTCATCTGCGAAGAGAGAGAGTTTGACTTCTTCATTGCCAATTTGGATACCTTTTATTTCTCTTTGTTGTCTGATTGCTGTTGCTAGGACTTCTAATACTATGTTGAACAAGAGTGGTGAGAGTGGGCATCCTTGCTGTGTTCCTGATCTCAATGGGAAGGCTGTAAGCTTCTTCCCATTGAGGATGATGTTTGCTATGGGTCTTTCATAGATAGATTTTATGAAGTTCAGGGATGTTCCCTCTATCCCTATACTTTGAAGCGTTTTAATCAGGAACACAAATAGCAGCATTTTGTCAAATGCTTTTTCTGCATCAATTGAGAGGACCATGTGGTTCTTTCCTCTTCTCTTATTGATTTGTTCTATCACACTGATTGATTTGCGAATGTTGAACCACCCTTGTAACCCAGGAATGAATCCCACCTGGTCATTGTGGATGATCATTTTAATGTGCTGTTGGATCCTATTTGCTAAGACCTTGCTGAGAATCTTAGCATCCATATTCATCAGTGATATTGGTCTGAAATTCTCCTTTTTTGTGTGTTCTTTGCCTGGTTTGGGGATCAGGGTAATACTGGCTTCATAAAAAGAGTCTGGAAGTTTTCCTTCTGCTTCAATTTTTTGAAACAGCTTCAGGAGAATAGGTGTTATTTCTTCTTTGAAAGTTTGGTAGAATTCCCCAGGGAATCCATCAGGTCCTGGGCTCTTCTTTTTGGGGAGATTTTTGATCACTGCTTTAATCTCGTTACTAAATATCGGTCTATTCAGGTTGTCAATTTCTTCCTGGTTCAATTTTGGGAGTTTATATTTTTCCAGGAATGCATCCATTTCATCTAGACCAGTGGAACAGAGTAGAGAGCCCAGATATGGCCCCTCAACTCTATGGTCAAATAATCTTCAACAAAGCAGGAAAAAATATACACTGGAAAAAAGACAGTCTCTTCAACAAATGGTGCTGGGAAAATTGGACAGCTATATGTAGAAGAATGAAACTCGACCATTCTCTTACACCGTACACAAAGATAAACTCGAAATGGATAAGGGACCTCAATGTGAGACAGGAATCCATCAGAATCCTAGAGCAGAACATAGGCAGTAACCTCTTTGATATCAGCAACAGCAACTTCTTTCAAGATATGTCTCCAAAGGCAAAGGAAACAAAAGTGAAAATGAAATTTTGGGACTTCATCAAGATCAAAAGATTCTGCACAGCAAAAGAAACAGTCAACAAAACAAAAAGGCAACCCACAGAATGGGAAAAGATATTTGCAAATAACAGTACAGACAAAAGGTTGATATCCAGGATCTATAAAGAACTTCTCAAACTCAACACATGCAAAACAGATAATCATGTCAAAAAATGGGCAAAAGATATGAACAGACACTTCCCCAATGAAGACATACAAATGGCTATCAGACACATGAAAAAATGTTCATCATCACTAGCCATCAGGGAGATTCAAATCAAAATCACATTGAGATACCACCTCACACCAGTTAGAATGGCCAAAATGAGCAAGACAGGAAACAACGTGTGTTGGAGAGGATGTGGAGAAAGGGGAACCCTCTTACACTGTTGGTGGGAATGCAAGTTTGTGCAGCCCCTTTAGAGAACAGTGTGGAGATTTCTCAACAAATTAAAAATCGAGCTTCCTTATGACCCTGCAGTTGCACTACTGGGTATTTACCCTAAAGATACAGATGTAGTGAAATGAAGGGCCATCTGTACCCAAATGTTTATAGCAGCAATGGCCACGGTCACCAAACTGTGGAAAGAACCAAGATGCCCTTTAATGGACGAACGGATAAGGAAGATGTGGTCCATATACACTATGGAGTATTATGCCTCCATCAGAAAGGATGAATACCCGACTTTTGTAGCAACATGGACGGGACTGGAAGAGATTATGCTGAATGAAATAGGTCAAGTAGAGAGAGTCAATTATCATATGGTTTCACTTATTTGTGGACCATAACAAATAACATGGAGGACATGGGGAGATGGCGAGGAGAAGGGAGTGGAGGGAAATTGGAGGGTGAGATGAGCCACGAGAGACTATGGACTCTGTAAAACAACCTGAGGGTTTTGAAGGGGCGGGGGGTGGGAGGTTGGGGGAGCCAGGTGGTGGGTATTATGGAGGGCACACATTGCATGGAGCACTGGGTGTGGTCCAAAAACTATGAAACTATGAATTCTGTTACGCTAAAAATTAAAAAAAAATTAAAAAAAAAAAAAAGAAAGCCTCTGCCTTCAGCTCAGGTCATGATCCCAGCATCCTGGGATCAAGCCCTGCATTGTGTGCTCTCTGCTCAGCAGGGAGCCTGCTTCCCACTCTTTCTCTGCCTGCTGCTCTGCCTACTTGTGATCTCTCTCTCTGTCAAATAAAAAAATAAAATCTTAAAAAAAAAAAAGAACTTGAAATCACAACTCTGCCATCCTGATGCTAAGACAAAATGCTCCATTTTTTTTCTTAACTTATGAGCCTTTAAAGAATGTAATGCACTTTTTATTGTTTTAATGATTTAAACACAACTCCCTATGGTTTTTGCAATACAACTCAGATTTTATAAGACTTTATTAGTATTTTGTCATCTCTAATGCCTTTACTTTTGTTCTGAACTGTGGAGATATTATAATTACAAAATTGACACAGTGTATTTTTTGATGATTTTTGCTTGTTATATGTTCTACTTGGAAAAGATTCGAACTAAACTAAGGATAAAAACAGGATATGAAATCATGAAATCCTTTCTATAATATGTTAAGTATAATAATCATGAAATGATGGCAAGATGGCAGGGAACTATGAGGAGGCTTTGGTTCAACCTGTCCCCTAAAGTGAGCTGATTACCTACCAAGGAACTCCGATCACTCATGAAATCAGCCTGAGATCAGAATTCTACACGTCAGGATCTCTACAGGGGCAGAAGACACCAGGGGGCAGGTAAAGCGGAGTGGGAACACCGGACTGGTATCGGAAGATAAACAAAAGGGGGAGGGAGCCACCAGAGGAAACGCATTGGGAAGTAATACCCCAATATGAGAGTGCCCTACGACTGGGGACCAGCATTAACTTGAAGACGGATAGACAGCACTCAAAAAGAGAAAAGATCACAGGGTGAAATTGTGGGAATTGGAACTGTTAGGGACAGGGGCTTAAGTCCCCCACGGAGGACAGACACCCCTGGCACTGAGCCAGAGAGAGTGCAGCGGAGAAACCAGGTCTTGGTCCCTGAGCTG
>PISX010031443.1:0-17381 GCA_004024625.1 Mellivora capensis
AAATAATATCAAGTGATAAATTTGAGTATTTATTATGGTTTAACGGTAGTTAGTAATAATTGTATTCTAAGTTTATGTAGTTTAATTGTAATTTTCTTACAAACTAGTTTATAATGTATTTAATACAAATACAAAGGCATTTAAAACATCTTTTAATACAATGTATTTAATTTTAATGTCAAAATAATGTTTAACAGCCAGCTTGCTAAAAAAAATTTTTTTAAGATTTATTTGTCAGGAGAGAGAGAGAGAGAGAAGAGAGCGCGCGCGCACAGGCAGGCAGAGTGGCAGCAGAGGCAGAGGGAGAAGCAGGCTCCCCGCCGAGCAAGGAGCCTGATGTGGGACTCGATCCCAGGACGCTGGGATCATGACTTGAGCCAAAGGCAGCCACTTAACCAACTGAGCCACCCAAGCATCCCATTAAAAAAAATTTTTTTTTAAGATTTTATTTATTTGACAGTGAGTGAGCGAGAAAACGTGCAAGCAAGCAAGCACAAATTGGGGGAATGGCAAACCTGGGATCATAACCTGAGGCGAAGGCAGACACTTAACCAATGGAACCACCCAGACACTCCGCTAAAATTTTTCAAAGCTAAGCAGCTCACAATTAGCTAGCTCCCCATTATTAACATGACTGAAATACCAATTCCACAACTTATTAAGCAATGAGACCCTATACAAATAACCTCTTTGAGCCTGCTTCCTCATCTAAAATGAGAATATACCAAACATTTATGTGCACCTTGTGCCAAGCTCTGTGCTATTTTCTGAGTGTTTATTACTCATTCTGACATGGTTCACATGTTCCTTCCTCCACGAAGCCCTCAATTTCCCCAAATGTATCACTCTTTTTCAGAAAACCATTTCTTCATTATACTCTATTGCAACTATTATCCCATATTTAATCCATTTTCTTGACCTCTTTGCCTCATCCTAAGGCAAAGTTGACACCTCATTTAAACACAAACATTTGTTCAAAGATGGATACAAACAAAGGGCATCATTCAAGGAGATCCAAATTCAGTGTAATCTATTCTCCTCTAGTCCTCCCTTAAGGAGGCTGCAGAAAGGCATTTCATCTATCCACAAAGCAAGGAAGGTAATGAGTAACACAAACAGAATTTCCTTAACCCTTTTGGCAGAGAGACAAGTAACTTATCTGCAAGACCGAAGTAGACATAAACAGCCTTAGAATTTTACAAAAAGTTCAGGTTTGCCATTTCAATTAAAACAGGACACCCAGCATTGCATTAGTTCTGAAGAGGCAATTTAAACCAGTGGTGGAAGGCAGAAATACTAAATCAAAAGGAACAATATGCCATGATTATTTATTCCCTAAGAATTTAATAAGAAAACACATCTGACTAAATTGACGTATTCTAACTTTTCTATCACAAATTTTACTTGTGTATTTTTAATTTTTTTCTAAAGCTGAAAATGGAGCAGGGGTGAGTGGCTTGCTCAGTCAGTGGAGCAGGTGACTCTTGATCTCGGGCTCATGAGTTAAAGCCCCACACTGGGCACAGAACTTAGTCAAAGAAAAAAGAAAATGGAGCCAAGGTTGACAGCTTCAAGTATTTCCCAACAACGGATTAAAGGTCCAAATCAAAGGGTTAGGAAGATGGCCATAAAGGAAAAACACAAAACAAAAAAACCCCACAAAACCTCCTCATAAAGAAAAACACTGGGGCACCTAGGTGGCTCAGGCAGTTAAGTGTCCAGTTCTTGATTTCCACTCAGGTCGGGATTTCAGGGTATGAGATTCCTCCTGCTTGAGATTCTCCCTTTCCCCCTCCCCTTCCTGCTTCTCTTTAAAAAAAAAAAAAAAAAAAAAAAGAGAGAGAGAGAGAGAGAAACATTACTTGCACCAACACCATAGGAAAACTGGATTTTAAGAAAAGGTAACACTTCTCTTAAATCATTTCTATGTTCCTCTGATAAATCTTCAATATGTTTTATTTTTATATATATATATTTTTTTTTTTAAAGATTTTATTTATTTATTTTACAGACAGAGATTACAAATAGGCAAGAGAGGCAGGCAGGGAGAGAGAGGAGGAAGAAGGCTCTCCGCGGAGCAGAGAGCCCGATGTGGGGCTCGATCCCAGGACCCTGGGATCATGACCTGAGCCGAAAGCAGAGGCTTTAACCCACTGAGCCACCCAGGCGCCCTATTTTTATATTTTTTAAGCTTTTATTTGAGAGAGAGCATGTGAGCGCATTAGAGGGAGAAGCAGACCCTCTGATGAACAGGGAGTCTGTTGCTGGGCTGGATCCCAGGACCCCAGGATCATGACCTGAACCAAGGCAGCCACTGAGTGAGCCACCCAGGGACCCCCTCTTCAGTATGTTCTAGGTAATAATTTTTTCATTAATACTAATGCAGTAAATATTTTTAAAATATCCATATATCTTATCTGTACTAAGATTTCCTGGGACTCTATCAGTCCTTTCTGTCATCCATGTCCTTCTAGCCTCAAGTCTCTTATTTCTTATATGTAAAATGTAATAGGTCAGAAATTACAAACAGAAATAACCTTTCTAAAAAGACCTGTTCAGTAGCATACATTCCTTTCATGAATTTCAAATGTTATCTTGGGCTAGCTAACCCTCTTATTTTTTATTTCTCTGGTCTAGACTATTCCATGTATAAATCTCTACAACATACCTAATAAAAGTTCTTTTGGTCTCTTCTTGAAACCCTCCCATGACTAAGAACTCCATTTCTGGAAAGTTCTCCCTTCTATTTACAAAAATCTTCCTCCCTATAACCTCTATTCATTGGTTCTGGTGCTATCTTCTGACAAGGAGAATAAACCCATTAGTCTTTTGTTTTTAAGTAAAACCTATGCTCAGCATGGGGGTTGAACTCATGACCCTGAGATCAGGACATCACGTGTTCTACCAACTGAGCCAGCCAGACACCACCTAAACCTACCAGTCTTAAAGGCATTTGATACCAGCTATCATATTCCCCTTCCAAATCATCTAAGCTAAACATTCTGATGAACACAGGGATATGATGAGAAACAGATAATGTGTACAAAACACATCACTGGAAGAAGTGAGCTGTTATGTATTCAATAATGGTAATTATAATTACCATGTACTGGTTCACCTTTACTTCTACAAGCTTCTCACTGTCTTCCATGCAAAGGTAATGACAAGGAGTACTGGATGATTTATGGAATTGTTTAATCACTGCTATATCACACACATGAAACTACTATAACACTGTATGTTAACTAGAATTAAAATTAAAAAAAGGTAACATCAAGGAGCTCCTCCATCCTGATTCAAATGAAACCTTCCTCTTTTAAACTCTAGAACTTTTTTAAACCAATTTTGTGCCTTTCTCAGTTTCCTTCTATATCAAACTAACTGCATGAACATTTCATTCAACTCCGTTTTCCTAAGCCAATCTCCAACAAGCTTCCATTGTGGAGAAACCTACTCCACAAATACCTATTAGACTTGCTCTTAAACTGTACAGGACTTCTTGTTCCAAATTATCTATAGTCACAGATGTGGACTGCCCTGAACTGATCTATGTTTATTCTTTCCCCAAACACCTCTGGCTACCTTCTATACATCTCTTAAGGCTCAGCTCAAAAGATCACCTCTTCCAGAATTTCTTCTGTGACCAATCTACCCACAATCTAGGCTGGTTTAGGCAGTCCTCACTTTCAAACTGGCACCCTGTATGTATCTTGAGAAACTGCTTTGTTTTGTATGCTTACCCGTCACTAATGTAAGGCTCTCTGACAATACAACCCAGATTTCTCAGTAGTATCTAGCATATAGCAAAGAAAAGATATAGGGGTGCCTGGGTGGTTCTGTCTTTAAGTTCTGCCTTCAGGTGAGGTCATGACCCAGGGTCCTGAGATCGAGCCCTGCATCAGGCTCCCTGCTCTATGGGAAGCCTGTCGCTCCCTATCCCACTCCCCCTGCTTGTGTTCCCTGTGTCTCTGTCAAATAAATAAATAAAATCTTAAAAAAAAAAAAAAAAGATAAATACAGATATATCAGGACCTTGCTGTATTCCCTCTCCGTCTGTCAAATATACAAAGAAAATCTTTAAGATTTTATTTATGATTGAGAGATCACAAGCAGGGGGGCAGCAGGCAGAGGGAGAAGCAGGCTCCCCGCTGATCACAGAGCCCAATGTGGGGCTCAATCCCAGGACCCTGGGATCATGACCCGAGCCAAAGGCAGACACCCAACTGAGCCACCTAGGAGCCGCCATAAATAAAATCTTAAAAAAAAAAAAAAAAAGGGGGGGTGGCTCAGTGGGTTAAAGCCTCTGCCTTCGGCTCAGGTCATGATTCCAGGGTCCTGGGATTGAGCCCCGAGTCCGGCTCTCTGCTCAGCAGGAAACCTGCTTCCTCCTCTCTCTCTGCCTGCCTCTCCGCCTATGTGATCTCTCTCTCTAATAAATAAATAAAATCTTAAAAAAAAAAACACTGTAGGACAGATGTGAATAGGTATTTTTAATCAATGCATGTTCACTGCAATGTTATTTCAGCTGGAAAAAAAAAATAAAGCAGCTGAGAAATCTAAAAATTAAGGATTGGTAAATTATAATAAATCTATGAAAGAATACTATGAAGCCATCAAAAGTGATGTCACAGAAGAATATTTAACAATTAGGCAACGACTCTAAATAAATGCAGAAAGCAGGTTACAAAATAGTATCTGAAGTACACAACAGAGTAAACCACATATAGAAGATATCCCTAAAATTTGCTGAAGTTTCAAGCCAGATAGATCCAATGCTTGAAGCTTCTATGATACTAAATTACAATACGGAACAGAACAAGTTGCTAATAGTAGGCTAAAATGGCTATAGTTTTGCTTCAGTGTGTTCTGCCAAGATACATACCCAATCATGGAACTTTAGAATAGCTGTGACATCATTTTCAGGATGAAACTTACGTATTTCCTCACTTGAGTTACTATGCCCACTTGGCACAATTTTTTGGAATCTTATAAATAATACAAGAGTGTACATACAAACACCCCACCTAAAGGAGTCTACTGCCTCAATGAGCTAACAGTTTGACTCTCATGAAACTTGTATTATATTGGAAGCCTAAAAAAGACTAGCTTTACATCAGTTATGTAAGAATGTTAAGGGTAACAGTAGGCAAGAGAAGTAAGGCAATACTGACTGAAATAATCTACTGTGAGGGACGCCTGGGTGGCTCAGTTGATTGAGCGGCTGCCTTCGGCTCAGGTCATGATCCCAGTGTCCTGGGATCGAGTCCCGCATCAAGCTCCTTGCTTGGCAGGGAGCCTGCTTCTGCCTCTGCCTGCCACTCTGTCTGCCTGTGCTCGCTCTCTCTCTCTCTGACAAATAAATAAATTAAAAAAAAAAATAGTTGCTTTAAAAAATAAATAAATAAATAATCTACTGTGAAACTACATGATGCTTACAAGAGGTCATGGCCTCCCATCCTTGAGTTCCTCTATTTTCCTTTTAAAGATTTTATTTATGTATTTGACAGAGAGAGAGAAAGAGAGAGAGAGAGATCACAAGTAGGCATAGAGGCAGGCGGGGGCGGGGGGAGCAGGCCCTCGGCAGAGCAGAGAGCCTGATTCAGGGCTCAATCCCAGGACCCTGAGGTCATGACCTGAGCCGAAGGCAAAGGCTTGACCCACTGAGCCATGCAAGCACCCCCTTGAGTTCCTCTAGATACAGGAGACTGTTAAAACATCTTTAGAGCCTTTCAGATGTCTGGTGAAAATAATCAGTAAACTATTTCCTCAAGATTATGGCAGATTTTAAGTTAAACCGGTAAACTTTGGGGAAGGGAAAAGAGGAATTTAAAGAAAAAGCTTTTTCTGACAGTGAACTTTTCATAATGTGGCTCTATATTTCTAGCATTACTGACAAATGTATCTCCATTTTTTATTCATCTGCACACACTAGAAGGCAACCATCCTGCTTTAGCTGGACAACTATGCACCTCTGAGTTTGTGTTATCCAGGTGGAGAATCTAATCATACAGCCCTCCTCCTTCTACTGTTCAAAAAATAAGCTTTTATAAAGGCATAACAAGTGCCTCAGATCCTATATCAATTATATAAAACCTGTATAAATTCATGACAAACCTAAGAAAAATATATTTACATAAGCTTAATAAACTTTATTTTACATTTGAAGCTAACCACTTAGGATTCTCTCAATCATTAATGTATCTTTAAAAAAGAAAAAAAAGTCTTCTTGCCCATAATAATCTTTTCACCTACTTCCTACATTTAAATATGTCAAAGTCCTAGATAACATAAGCTCTGCCCCAACTCCTTTTTTACCATTCTCTATGGTCTTAAAGTTTACATTCACTCCATACACACAGACCAGGCATTACCAACACTTTCCAATAAATTCCAATTCTTTACTTTGGACCTATTTTCCAACACTCTGCCCAAGATTGTCACTTGTTACAGAGGGAGGAAAAGAGGTTACTCCTCAGGAATACAACAGAATTTTAAGAGCAAAAGATCAGCTTTTTATGATTATCTGTTTCCAAGTTTTATATAATATATACTACGTTTCCAAATGGGAAAAGGGTTTTGTAAAAAGTAACTAAGCAGAACACTAAGAACAGGAACAAGGAAAAAGTTCCAAAACATTCCCTAATACTTCCAGTAATCAAAGGCAAGCAGAAAGCGATCTCAGGGCTTGGTGACACACCAACTCCTGACTTAACCACCTTACCTGAGTTAGGCCAAAAGTTAACTGTAACAGAACTTTAACCTTTTCTCTGCCATATTAAGGACTCAATCTTTTCCAACTTGAATTTTCATGGTTCTAGCACTTCCAATTATTCCCTTTGCAGTCCTTCTAGCCTTGTTCTTCACCTCTTTTGTATCATTTAAATTCTGCTTTCCCTTAACTTAAGCTCACATTTCTACACACTAAGCCAAACAGTAACATCAATTATACTTCCATAAAGGCTTAAACTGTAACCATTCAGAATACCTCTCCTGTTCTCTCTAGTTCCTTCTCCTTCCTTATAAGTCTTAAGAATGGTAAACTGGTTACCTTTTTAACACTTTCTTCTTCCTCTTGGCGTTTCTCATAGTGTGAGAAGTCATCAAAAATCGAAGTGGTGTGCTTGTAGCTGGCTATGATTTTCAACACCTGCTTAGCCTTTTCCAGAGGCACTTCCTGAGTGTCCCTGGAGTTGGTCACTGGTTTATTCTCGTTGTTCTCTAGGCGAATGTGTCGCAGTTGGCTATTGGGAACGTCCTTCACAAAAATCCACCTGACATCAAAACGACCCTTCCATTTGTCCTGGGACCACACACCTGCACATGTGTTGTAGTCCACAGCAGATTTCATTTCTGCAACGCCACAGAAGTGTCCACTGCCGTTGACACTGAAAAGTAAGTAAACGGGGCCTTTCCCGTTCATGGAGCGATAAGCAGCATCCAGTCTCTTGTTACCGTGCTCTGTGCTGCACCAGATATTATACTTAATGGAACGGTGGATATCGTCCTCAGAGTAGCTCTTAATGATGAAAACCCGGCCATGTTTCAGATTCCAGTCAAAATCCTTGGGGTTATAGTTGTTAATGGACCGCAGCTTCTCCAACACTGGGTGAGGTTCTGAAGGAGTAGATCCAGATCCAGCCTGAGACTGTCCTACTCCATTACCATCCACCCCATTATGACCGAACCCACTGCCACGGTTCCGAGGTGCTACCCAGCGGGTTGGCTGAGTTGCCTGTTGCTGGACTGAGAGTTGGGCAGGCTGTGGTGGAGGTGGGGGCAATGGCTGTGTCTGTTGCCCCACGGATGCCTGAGCCACTGGTGGGCTATTGTTAGCCTGCTGACCTACAGGCTGGGGAGACCCCTGGGTTGGCTGCTGACCTATGTTCTGAACCAAAGCCTGTGAGGGGGCTTTTGCCACAGGACCCTTATTATCCCAAGTTCCAATATCCATGTTATGCTTTATTGGGGGTGGTGGAAGACTTGACCCTGCAATGCCATTCTTGGTCTTCAACTTCGGTTGCTGTTTCGCCGGCTTGCTAGCAATATCAGCCCAAGATGCTGGTTTTGGAGGAGCAATGGTAGCTGGAGGCAAACTATTGGAAGCCACGATGTTACCAGTAATGGACCCACTACCAACTGCAGAACCTACAACTTTTGGAACATTGCTTGCAACTTCTGTGCTACCCAACTTCAGTGCTGCCATCCCTTGGTCTATAGTATTCATGCCAGGAGCCTTATTGAGGGTCTCACTGGCAAAAGCTGACTGTCCATCAATCATGGCTCCACCTAAGGAGCTAGGTGCATAAGCGTAATTGCTACTATATCCAGAGCTCTGAGTAGACTGTCCCTGAGAACTGTTATTTCCCCAAGCTGAGAAGTCAATCCCACTGGGAAAGAAATTAAAACCATGCTGACCAAGAAATGGAGTGCTACCTAGGGCTCCTGGTTGTCCAAACATTGCATCTGGTAGGAAGTGAGGCTCTCCGTTGCTCAGCTGTCCATAAGAAGTTAGATAGGGCATGGCTGTATCACCCCCAGTAGACCAAGCAGCTTCACCCAAAGAATAGGAGAAGCCAATGGAGGGACTGTAGTAACTGGGTAAATAGGAATCTGACATGGCAGTATATGCATTATTCTGTAGAAAGAAAAAAAAAAGGCAAATCAAAATTAAACACAAAAATTAATAAAACAACAATCAGGACATTTCCTCTTCCAACTATTCACTCAATTCAAATTCAACTAGAAAAGCAACTATTTCAGGTGATCTCTTCCCATAAACTTCCTGGAATTCTTACACTGAAAGAGATTTTGGTTTCATAATTAAAATGTTTAAACATTTCAAGTTAAACTGACATACAATTTAAGCCTTAACTTTAGCACTATACAGTTTAGGACATACATATAAGCCTTAACTTTAGCACTAGAATTAAAGAAAGGGAAAACCCAGCATCTCACCAACAGTAGTAAGTCTTTGCTCTACAGAAGTGTTGAGATGATGCTTTTATTAAAAACCAGTTCTCTGTGGATTCAAGGAGTGTGAACTTTGGCAGATCAGGAGTGTTCCTAAGAGTTTCCTATCAAAACCATACTATAATAGATAAGACAACAAAAGAAAAAACTGGAAATTTCAAGTTCTATCCCAAAAATCTGTGCAGCCATTCCTCAACCATAAACCAAGGTTTATTACACCGAATTTACATCATTAGCTTCTTGGCAAACCATTTGGGAACATTAGGAGATACCATTATCTAATTATAACCTGGAAAGGAAATGCACAATAGCTTCCAAAGTTTAAAACTGAAAAATGTTGCTATCTGGTCTACTTCACCTATAAAAATTAATGGCTTCGAATGCACACCTGACTTTTCCATTAAAACTAGGGGAATTCCAAAAACATTGAAAGTCTGTATCTTTAAGAATTATTCTAAGGAATAGCCAAAAATATAAACTTATACTTAACTAGTCAACACATTAGAAGACAGATTGCACTGCAAAAACCTCAATCATTCTTGACCTAAGTAAATACTATAACTCACAGAATAGTCCCATAAGGGAGAAGCTGTAGATATAAAAAATTGGTCTATGGTATGGATACAGCTCAACTCAAAATAGAGTATCCTAACTTCAAAATAGCTCTGGTACAGGCGTACACTTATCTTGATGAGCACTGAGTAATACACGAAATTGTTGAATCACTATGCTGCACTCCTGAAACCAATATAACACTGTATTAACTGCACTGGAATTAAAATAGCAGCTCTGGTACATAAGAACCCGTTAACTACTGAATAAAGAATTTTGTTAAGAAACTTGGATGACCATAAGTATGTCAGGCCTTAGGTCTGTATTATCAAAGGCAACACTATTCTCCCTAGCCAAACATAACACTTGAAAATTAAATGTTTTAACTAATGCAGTTTGATAAAAATGGTCCTTTTCTCTGCCAATATCTTCCTTACCAAAAAAAAAGGAAATAAAAGTAAGTCTTTCACACATCCCCTTAGGTTTAAGAGAAATCAGTTTCTCGAAGATAGTGTTAAAATTTTAAGACTCAAATAAACTGAGTAAGAAATTCAGTCTGTCATCAATGGATTAAGCCTTAAGGATTATTCCAACATAAGGCAATAAATAATGGTTAAAAAATAAATTACTCTTGATAAACTACAAAGAACAAAGATTCTCAAGTTATCCATCTATTCAACCATGATTTCTACTCCCCCACACCCCAGAATTTTTTTAAAGACATTCAGGCTTTAGCTTGAGAAGTAAAAAACATGCACTTAATATCACAGGTTATGCCATCATATAGCTGAGTGCCTACACCTGAACTGGCAGGTTCCCACATGCCCCTGAGCTCAAAAATCTGAATTACACAATGTTTCACAAGAACTACCTAGAATTATGTTTCCAAATGCTCCCACTCTCCCTGTATCATTATGTAAGCAAACTACTTCAATAGCAGGAACCTATAAATAGTTCATTCCTCTACTTCCTTCCTACTTTTCCTGATTGAACTGGTTGACTTCTCTGAAAACTTTTCCCAATCACTTGCTTAAATGGTTTCTACTCTCTCAATGAAGAAAATTTTACATGGGGGATCTAAAAGTTTTGTGCAAGAATTAGGTCCAAATATGGGCTTGCACCAATATGTCAAGTTTTCAAATCTAGTGTATGGCATCTGTTCAGAATTTATACAGATGTTTCATAAGCTTTTTCATTTTTTAAGGTATCTTCGGTGAGTTACTGTAAGTTTTCCTTTTGGCTTATTAAATCTGTGGGTTTATATTTATTAGCTAAAACCTTGTGAGTTATATCTTTGGGACCCAGGATATTAATACAAAAGAGCTGACAAATGAAAGTAGTTTCTACATATACAGACCATGTTAATATATGAACCTATATAGACCTAAAAGAAATTAGAAAAACAGGTTACACAGCAAAATCCTCAATCATTCTTGATCTTCATTTGCACTAAACAGTATCTTACCTTCCTTTAACTCCATTTTATAAATCCTACAGCTCCCACAAGTGAGAAACTGGAGGAGTACAAAATTGGTTTTTACAGATATAGACACATCTCAACTCGAAAAAGGAATACCTAAGTCCAAAAGTTAGGATAACCTAACATCCCACTAACTAGTGACCAGATGAAAAGGAAGATTCCAATTCTACAGCACTGAATAAAGTTCAGGTGCTTTTTTATTAGTTTTTTCCCATCACATATGCATCCAATTTTCCTAAAAAAAGGTTTGGGGGGTAAAAAGTCAGAATACTTAAACTGGAAAGTATTCTTCAGTTTTGCATTGTTACATTCTTGGTAAGGAGAATTACTAACAGGTGCTGGTGGTATACTACAAAATGCTATCACTTCCAATCTCAGAATATGTTTGCTGTCAACAACGATGGGAATCTTAAGTCTGTAACATCTGTAGTAACTCCTTTTATGACACACGGACTGGTATTAAGAAAGTCACCCCCGGATATGAGATTCGTTGATAAGGCAGAGAAAAAATACCGTATATTACACCCTCTGATCAGGCATGTAAATGGTTAACTACTCACGGGCCTTGCCTGTGGACTCAAGTAAGGTTCAAAATCATCATCATTTAATCCATCCTTTTGATGTACAGATCCATTTTGTACTGAAGGGGAAAAGATTCAAATACATTAGGAGTGTCTCAATCGCACAACCTATCTCCCAAATTAAGCAAATCTATTCTAACCCGGAGAAAAGCCTCCCTAAACAGAGCAATTAAGTCTGAATTTCAGAAAAACGGATAAAGAGGAGAATGAACACGGACCAATATTCGTCAATGAAAATGTCTCCCTCCACCCGAAGCAAGTTGATCTAAAAAGGTCATTTTATTGGCTCCTCTAGATTTCAGTTCCCTCCGGCTTCCCCTCCCCCATCACATGTGAGTACTTCCAGAGTGTGATCCACGAGGATGAAAAACAAAGGCCTTCTAAGACCTACAGGAAACTAAGGACCTGGGACATTTCAAAACCGAATCCACCCCCACCCTTAATGAATTACTCCTTGTTCACTGAAAAGCGTTCGCCAGCTGCAAGAACACACCGAAAGGGTCAAATACTTAAGTGTGAGGCACCTGCGAACTAAGCGGCTTCCGAAAGGTCCTCTCCCTGGGGCGCTTCCCGGAGACCCCGCCCCCACTACTCGGCGTCCCCCTCCCGGCCCAGGGCCACCGGCGGAGCTGGGCTCACCTTTGTTTCCTTGACCTTTTGGTCTCTGCGGGCGAAGAAAACGTCGACGAGCAGCAAGTCGTCCGAGGAAGAAATGGAAAAGGAAAGACAAATTAAAGCCGGGCCGGAGAAGGGAATAAAGGAGCAGGCCAGAAGGGAGGCGTCAGGAATGATGGTGAGGGGGAGGCTGAAAATGGGAGGCGGGGAAAAGCGCAGGCCGGCGGGCCGGCGGAGAAAAAGCGGGGGACGCGCCAGAAACAACGCGAGGGGACTAGCGTTTCAAGGAAGGGGAAGGAAACAGGGAAGAAAACGAGGCCCGCTGAGAAGACGGAACGCGGCGCGGCCGGTGGGCTCCGAGGCCCGGAGAAGCGGGGAGAGCGGGCGGAGGGCGAGGCGCTGGGCGCGGCCGACCTGAGAGGCCCGAAAGCGGGCCCGCGAGAGGCGCCGCCTCGGCTCGGCCCGACCGGGGGCGGCGGGCCCGGGCCTAGTCGGGCTCTCTCTCGCCTCACACAATGGCCGAGGCATGCGGGCCGGGCCTGTACCTGCTCCAAGAGGCTGCTGGCCGACATGGCTCTCGGATCCTCGCGGGTAGCGACAGCGGTGGACTCTCGTCAGGGCGGCGGCGGCGGCGGATGAGCCCTGGCGGCGGGAGCAGGCGGCGCGGTGGCGGCTTTTGTCCCTGACACTCGGGGGCCTCGGCGGACGCAGCGGAGACACAGCGCGCGGCTCGGGCTCCGGCTCCGACTCGGCGACGCTCTAGCCCGAGAGCTCAACGCCCGTCTCTATGTCTTTACGCGCGCGCCCGCCCCTCGCAGCCGAAATAAGGGCGCCGAGCGGCGGAGGCGGACGGCGCGCGCGGCGCGACGCTGACTCTCACATTCACTCACCCACGCGGAAGGGGTCCGGCGCGAAGCACTCCGGGAAGGAAGGGACGAGGCCGCAGTGCCCTCTGGTGGGCTGGAGGAGCGGAAGCGGCGAGTGCGGCCTCCCCGCCCCCATCGCCTCGGGATTGGGGCCTATAGGAAGGTGGGGGCGGCCAGGGTCGCGCCACGAGGTTTTGACTAACACCTGGAGAGAGTAGCTTTAGCTGGAGAAAACCCACAAAAGCCGTTTCTCAATGAAGAAGTGACCCCCGGAATGCGAGAGACCTCAGAATAAACCTGCCTCCCAGCTGCAAATGGCACCCCACCCCCATGGAGGGGGGGTATCCTGAGTGGGGTCACAGCCCCCAGGGAAACTTCATGGGGGCCCTCCCCCGAGAAATACACACCACCACCACTACCAGCAGGGACCTCGTTATCCTCTGTTGGACTACAAAGAGAGTGCCCAAAGAACAAAAACATCCACAAAAAAATCCCGTACCCTGCAAAAGAGATTTGACATTACAGGGAGGACAATCTACAGCTCTTTTTTTAGGGAAGTCATTGGCCACCGTGAATCTGTTAAACTGTGGCCTTTATTTCCAAGAAAAGCACACCACATACATCTACACAAAATGTTCCGTGTGCTTTCAACAATTCCCAGGAATCTATAAATCTATGGACTTGAAGAGAGAATGTCCTTATCTGGGGAAGGAGAGAAATTAACTCTATTTGAATATCTGCTGTGGGTTACGTTTGGTTGATAGGTGCTTTCAAACACTTCAGAGCTAGCAGCACCTTCCAAATAGTCTTCAGTCTCTCTGACACCTGGGGAAACAGAGGTTAAGCAATGTGCCCAAGGTTGCAAAGCTATTAAATAGTCATGTGTACCACCTGACACTAAGAGAAACATAATAGTGTCCCTCCACCCCCACGAGAAATCCTGTATTCAGGAATCAAAATCCAGAGGAGATCCATAATATGGGCAAAAGCACCCTTAATCAGCAACAAACCCAAACTCACGCAGGGATATTTGATCCTAGGACAGCCCATCTCCTAATAGCTTTTATTATTGCAAATAGTAGTAAACAGATAAATAATGCACTATTAAGGGTCAACCTGATACCATTCACTCTCTGGAAACAGGAGGCTTTGGTGGACTCAGTAGTAAAATAAATGATAACACAGCATCTTGGATTTTGCATTATAATTTTGCTCAAAGTGCTGAAAGCATTTTTTTCTGCCCATAATCATATTTATATCATATTTATGGTTGGAAGGAATAAAATCAGGCACCGATATGTAATGGACTTCTGGAAAAGACAGTAAAATGTCAAGTCTCAGAGCAGAGATCCCAGCAAGAGAATAAAGAAACCTAGTAACCTTTTTTTTTTTTTTTTAAAGATAGCCAGTAACCCCATAGCCCACATTTTTGTATACACTAAGCAGTTGCCTACACTTACCCTTGAAAGCAGCATGATAGGATGAAAAGAGGATTGACTAAGAATCATGTCCTGGGAAGGGGAGGGACTAAATACTGGCCTCACCACCAGATTTGTAACATTAAGTAAATTACTAGAACCTTTCAGAGATTCCCCCATTTGATAAAGGGAAAATAATTACCTAACAGGTTTGTTGTGAAGAAAAAGCTTAAAAATACAACACGGAAGCAAGTCTGGTACATTGCAGGTTCCTTTCCTGTACTCCCATTAAGGGATAAGAGTGAAAATTCCCTCCTTGCAATGACATTTTTAGTGCCTAAAATTTTTCTTACAATAGTTCCCCCTTATCTGAGGTTTCACCCTATGTTTCAGTTGCCCATGGTCAACTGTGGTCTAGATCAGATGATTCTGCTGACACGTGGTCAGAAGATCAACAGTAGCCTAATGCCAGGTTACATCGTTCACTTCACATCATCTCAACACACAGACATTTTATCATCTCACATCATCACAAGAGGGGTGAGTATATTACAATATTTGAGGGGGTGCTATTTATTTATATCCATAATCCTCTCCTGTCAGAAGTTCTTTGAAACAGCGCCATCAGCCTCGGCCAGAGGACGGAGTCATCCGACTCACCTAACCTGTGAATGGCCCCATAGGTAGCAGCGGTTTTAAACTAGCCATTTGAGGGGCGCCTGGGTAGCTTCGTAGGTTAGGTGTGTGCCTTTGGCTCAGGTCATGATCTCAGGGTCTTGGGATGAAGCCCTACATCTCCCTCTCCCTCTGCTCCTCCCCACTGCTCATGTTCTCTCTCTCTCTCTCTCTGTCTCAAGTAAATTAAATAAAATAAAATCTTTAGAAAAAAATAGTAAGCTGGCCATTTGAAACTGCCTGTCACCCTGTCAGCCTCAGCCACATGCATCTGGATGGATGTATGGTCCTTAGCGCCAATGACACAGTAGCAGGCAGAGCATTTATGCAACAGATGCAGGTCCCCAAACTTGCTGGCGTCCTACTGCATGTCCAAGGTGTGCCTGCTGCCACCACCAGGACTGTGAGCACAGAAAGCTACAATAAGATATTTTTGAGAGGCCGCCTTCACATAACTTTTATTACAATATGTTGTTATAATTACTCTATTATTGTTGTTAATCTCTTATTGTGTCTATTTTATGAATTAAACTTTATCATGGGTATTTATATATAGGAAAAAAACAGTATATATAGGGTTCAGTTCTATCTGCAGTTTCAGGCGTCCACTGGGAGATCTTGGAATACATGCCCCATGGACAAAAGGGGACTACTGTAGCTCCTTTGGGGTTACTTTCCTCCGGAAGTTCTCAGTTAAAATGCAAATATCCTTAGAGCAAGGGTAATCTCTAAACCTGTATTCATTCCCCAGATTGGTTGTAACAGGCCCCTGAAGAGAAACACAAGACCAATAAATTTAATCACCAGGAAAAGGATGAGGAAGTCTGGAGTGTGGTGTGTCATCTTACCGGGATAGACCCCCCTCTCCCCCATGGTTTGAGAAAAGAACACTATACTGGAAATGGCCTCTCTAGCTTCATCTCTGCCACTGGGTGGAAAAAGCACTCAAGATCTCTTTTAACAAGTATGTATTGAGGGCTAGGCGATGTGCTGGAGAGAAAGCCTTAAGAGTTCACTTTACCCCTGAAACTTATAGACAGTCAGGGAAAACGACAGTAAATAAATAGTTATTCAATTACAGTTGTGCAAAGTGCAACAAGAAAACACCTATGGATCTAGCCCAGATGCAGGGAGTGGGAGTGAGGGAGGGCAAGGAAGTTCTCCCTGGGTGATAAGCTTCAGCTAAAACCTGAAGGATGACCAGAAATTAACCAGACAGGGAGGGAAGGGAAGTGTGGGAACAATATGTGCAAAGGCCCTATGTGGGAAGGAGCTTGGCACTGATGAGGAATGGAAAGGAGGCCAGCATGACTGGCGCATAATGAGAGAGGGTGGCAGCAGATGAGAATGGAGAAAGAAGGAAAACAGGGACTTTAGTCATTAGCTACAAATGATGATCAGCAAGGAGAGAGTTAACAGGAGTATAGCATTCTCAGGTTTATGTTTCAAGGAGTTCCTTCTGGTTACGGTGTGGGAAATAGATCTAGGGAGAAGACAGTAGATGAGGGGTTAGAAGAGGATTGTAGGAAGTCCAGGCAAAAGGTCATGCTCTAACATAGTGGCAGTGAATATGGTTAGAAATGGACCAAAAGAGAGACCAGAAAGATACAAGGGGAGACAAGGAGAGTAAATCATTCCCTCACTCAGAATCTATTTTCAAGGCTGTAAAAGAAGGACGCTGGACCAAAATAAATTCTAAGGTCCCTTCTGGTTCCATTGTTTTAGATCTCTGGAGGGCAGAAACCAAAGCAGTCCTTCCAGATACACGAAATGAGGAGTGGGGATGAGAGAGAAAAAGAAGTAGCAAAGAGTACAGATTTTTACATACTTTTCAGAATTATGCTGTAGGCTGGGGCTGGGTTGTTGGGCTCTGGTCCTCAAACCTTTCCATCCTTCAGGAATAGTAGACCTCAAGGCCCAAGTCACCCCCTTAGTAAGGCAGGAATAGAGAAATGTTTACATCCTTCATACAACTGACAGTGTAAAACCCTATTTTTAAAGATTTCTGCTGGTTCTCTGTAGTCTATACAATGTACAAAGTTTGCCACTCCCTAGCCCTGTGAATTTCTCACCATATCCTTGTGGCCCAGCCACACTGAACTTGTTTCTCAAATACATGTTTTTTTCTGGAACCCAGAACTCTGCACATGCAGTTCTTTCTGCCTCAAATGCCCTTGTCATCTTGCCTACTCAGCTCCTATCTGTCTTTGAGATCCTCATCAAA
>PISX010031444.1:0-17264 GCA_004024625.1 Mellivora capensis
CTCTCCTAGTTATTATTGCCTGGGGTACCCTGGTCTTGGTGGAAGAAGAATAAAAGGATTAGAGTAGTGTTGTCAACATCAGAAGGAGGTAAGAAGTCTGTTGAGCAGACTCACACCAATGAAGGGAAAAAGGTATCAGGGAGCTCTCTTAGACTTGAAACATAGCCTTAGGACTTTAAAGGTACTAAGTCTAGCATTCTAGAAAGAGTGGATACCCATCTAATGTTAGGAAACTAGTTAACCAAATTAATAACACCAATGGTGAAATATCAGATGTCAGCAGAATGAAGCGAGAAGTGAAGAATACAGACAAGACTATAATCATGGTTCAGAGATGATGTAAAAAGGATTTGTAGTAGCAGAAAGCTTTGAAAGGAAGGCTCAGGCTGGATGCAGAAACAGTGGGTTGGAAGGAGCTCTGCAGCCAGGACTTTGGGCCCTGCCATATTTATAACCTAAGACAAGTTACTTAACCATCCTAATTCTCAGTTTTCCTCTCACTAAAACATAATAGGCTGGTTATAAGGCTATTGAGAGATTAAATGATGTGCAATGCATGTGAAGAGCTTAGTGCAATGCCTGGCATGTAGTGAAAGTTCAATATATGACTGAATGCTGAGAAAGAGGAGCAGGAGAAAGGAGGGGTTGATGCAGTATGATGTGGTGACGGTGGTACCATTAAGAAAATCTGAAAACTCCTAAAGAGGACTTGGGTGATTCTGATGGAAGACATCTAATAAAAGCAGCTGATAATTATGCTTTGGCCTTATAAAATGGTGAAAGTAAGTTTTCTTTTTCTTTTTTAGATAGAGAATATGAAAGAGCACGAGAGTGGGATGAGGGGCAGAGGGAGAAGCAGACTCTCCGCTGAGCAGGGAGCCTGATCACTCCAGGATCATGACCCAAGCAAAGGCAGTTGCTTAACTCACTGAACCACCCAGGCGCCCTGAAAGTCAGTTTTTAAGATTGTACATTAAGTGCCTTAACATTGCCATATTAACCTGGCGGGAGGGGGGGTTGCAGTATCTTTTATTTTTCTGGACAGCAGGGCGCTCCCAGGTACTGGGAAGCAGTAAGCAAGTCTCCTATTTTCTGTACTTGGCTCAGTTAACTTTCGTATTGCTGGCAAAAGTAGGCTGGCCTCATCTGATGGCATGATTAAAAAGAAGTTGTATAACTCTAGAATCACAAATGCATAAATTTCTCTATTAGGTACCTGACACCCACTGAACCTCATAGAGTTGGAGTGTATCTCAGCCAGGCGTTTAAGATCCATCCAACCATCCATCTATCCACCCACCCATCCATCCATCTTCCCTACAGCATTTATGGAATAGTGGGCTAAACCCCATGAATAAGGCAAGATGCCTGTATCAGAAACTCACAGGTTCAAAGGGAAAACAAAGGGACAGAGTCTAGCATAAAACGGAGGAAGAGCTGGAGTTACAGATACAGAAGTGGGAACACACAAGGGAGAGGCTGTATTCCTGCCTGTAGGGAATTTGAGGACAACTCATCTTAAGGGCTGGGCAAGGCCAGTGAGAAGGGCATTCCACATAGAGGAACAGCACATGTGCAAAGGTGTGGAGGAATGAAAATATGTGAGAGGGGCGCCTGGGTGGCTCAGTGGGTTAAAGCCTCTGCCTTCAGCTCAGGTCATGATCTCGGGGTCCTGGGATCGAGCCCCGCATTGGGCTCTCTGCTCAGCGGGGAGTCGGCTCCCCCCACCCCAGCCTGCCTCTCTGCCTACTTGTGATTTCTGTCTGTCAAATAAATAAATAAATAAAATCTTTAAAAAAAAATGTGTGAGAAATGTTCCAGGAGCAGCAAATGTAGTTTGTAGAAAAGGAACAAACAGGATAAAGAGAAGTCAAGCTTCAAGTGAATAAAGAGCATATGTCTGAATATTTCAAGTTCCGTATGACCTTCACATCACTATTTTGTAGAAAACTAGGGTTACAGAGCTATGGTTCATGAAATCACTGATTCTGTAATTCTAGACATCGTATTTCTCAGCATATTTTTCAGTTACTAATTCTTTTCTTCCTCATTCAAAGAGTTATGTCTGAGAAGTCACTTTTCTCTCACCTTCTAACTTTGACGTCACATTTTTCTATTTAAGATTTTTTTCTGTAATTAAACAAAGGTTTTTTTTTTTTAAGATTTGTTTGAGAGAGAGCAAGAGAGAGTGACAGAAAGCATGAGTGGGGAGGAGAGGGAGAAGCAGGCTCCCCGCTGAGCACGAAACCTGACATGGGGCTCGATCACAGGACCCTGGGATCATGACCTGAGCTGAAGGCAGATGCTTAACTGACTGAGCCACCCAGGCGCCCCCCAAAAAGGAAATTTTTAAAAAGTGGGTATCTATATAGTCTTACTCTAACCTAAATTAGCAAACAGGTAGTATCCACTCCAGGCACACAGCTTTCATTTTCTTTGTTCACATCTAGCACTTACCTGTCCTAAGCAATGTGAGTGTACCTGTAGCCAAAGAAATGAATAAGTCATCTAAGAAGCCAAGTCTTTGTGAAAGCTTTAGTCTAATCATAAGATGAGTCTAAAGCAAAAGAGATGCTGTTGTTTTTATGAGTGGAGTCGTTTTAGGCATGTATGTTAATTGATGTTTTTCAAGACTGGGAAATTCATTTGTTCTACACTGAGTGTGGATTTGAAGGGATGGAAAGAAATAAAACATTAGTAAGGACAACCTAATTAATAATGGTAATAATAAAAAAAGCAACAGTGAAAAGAAAAAATGTTCCCACTAGCCTCTAGAGCACTGTGCCTGGCAGATAATAAGTGCTCCAAAAATACTTGAATAAATGTTAAATGAATGAATGTTGATTCTCAGCCCCTTACCTCCACAAACATTAAAGTCAGTGTGACTGGGGGCACAGGACTTTAGATGTTAGGCTGTTTCAGTGCTGCATAAAAACCAAGCCTCTGCTTGGTAGCCCTGGTGGGTTTTTTTGTTTTGTTTTGTTTTTTCAAAACAACAAACTGCAAGTTGAAGTACAATTTGTTTCTTCTTATCTTCATGACCATTTAAAATATCAGGCTCTTTTTCTCTGTTACATGCATCACCATTTCTTAGGCCTTTTTAAATTCTGTGTTTGCCAGAAGAAGTTAGTGTGGTTAAGACTCTGTTAAGTCTTCCTTTAACAGAAGGATTCCATAAAAAGTAATATGGGTGTGTAAATCAAGTGTAAGAAGAAATGCCCTTCATTTCCCCATTCAATAGGGGGGAAAGAGTGACTATTAGAGTTCTTTTAGAAATTCTGATTCTCTTTCTGATTAACTCAATATGGTCAGATGGAAGTAGTCTTCTGGGTAGAAAAAATGGCCTTTTTCTGCCTGATGGAGAAATGGAGAACACTTATGTGTTCCCAATAAAACCCACTTGGTTCTGTTGATATATGAGGATTGCTAGGTAAGTTGTAGCTAAATGTTACCTTGTTTTTTCCTACTAGAAACTTAATGTTAACATTAAGTTTAACATTTAATATTAATGCTATTTAATTTTAATTTAATGTATAGTGTTACATTGATGAAAAGGGATTTTTTTTGTAAACTCTTATGTTTAGGGTTGTAGAATTTGCTTATTACTTCTCAATCAGGATAGATTCTATAAAGAATATAATAAAAAATGAAGAAATTATGTCTCCCTCTCTAGTCAGAGGTTTATGAAGAGGATCTCAGGTCTTGAGGTTCACCAACTCCTTTTGGTAAATGGTGAAGGAGCATTATGAAAATGTTCTTGTGCAGACAGACTTATACAGTATATGTGGTATTCTTTAAAAAAATAAACTCATATAAATACTATGGGTGTCTGTTTTTGGATTAAACAATGGAGCTTGGCATTATGTAGCTGAAGGTTTCTACTGGCTTCCTGTATTTACCAATAAACCAGAGGGGATGCATTTGCATACATTTCCTACCAAGCCCACAGCACTTTGGATGAGTTTTCCAAGTCAGGTAAACCTCTCCTATTGTTTATATTGTTGTCTATGCCAAAGATGAGTGAGTGATTCAATGGAAAGGAGGCTTTGCGGCATATAGCTGCCAAGATTCTGGAATATATCTATTTAAAAGATGTAAATTTGGGACCCATTCAAGCAGCAAGAAAAAAAATACAGGATAATGAAAAGCTTAAAGATTTATATTTTATGTTTATATATAGTATTTAAACTCCAAAGAGAAATGACAATCAGTGAAATGTCAGAACAGTGAATCTGAACGGTCAGACTATTGATGCAGGGCACTGAGACGTCTAGACTACTACACAATTTGTTACAGATAACCTCCTGCATCGCTGAGGTAGAAGCGTCTAAAGGAATCCCAGGGAGTTAGAATAGAAAGGATTCTGACTTCTCTCTCTTTTTCTTCATCCATATTATTTTTATAAGTAATGTAGCACATATTTGTTGTTAAAACTGAAATAAAGAGATATGCAAATTAAAGAACAAGACTCCTGCCTTTGTTACCCTAGCTCCTAGCCCCCCAGGAACCACTGCTGATGATTTTGCGTTTATTTATTCAAACTTCCTTTTAAATGCATACAAAAACACATCTACCTATAATTTATAAAAAAAAGATATCATATGACACATATTCCACAGATTACTTCTCTTTTGATAATATTATATACTTCTTACCATGATAGCACAGAGATCTTTTAAAAATTTACATCTATGGAATTCCAAACATACTGTATCTGAATACTATAATTTATTAAATATTTATCTCCATTGTGTTATTTAGGAATTACTTTTGCTGTTAGTATTAGAGACTCAAAAAAAAAAACCACCCAAAACTGTTATAGAAACACTAGAAATTTTATCTCTTTCATAGCAAGAGCTGAGCAGTCCTGGGCAGAAGTGATGACCCCATGTCTTTAGGAATAGAATGCTTGCAGTGTTCTGATACTGAGTGTGGCTCCCATCCTCAAAGGAACATCATGGTCCCAAAATATCTGTTGAAGCTCTAGCAATCAGACCTTTATTATAGGCAGGAAGAAGTGGACGGCAAGTAACAGAAGTTATACTCTAGGAAGTCAGTCCATTTAAAAAAAACAAACAACTCTTATACAAGTTTCTATAACAATTTCTGCTGGCATATCATTGTTCAAATATTAACACACAGCCATCCCTTTCTACAAGGACTTAAGGGAAATGTAGTATTTAAGGCATCACGTGGACACCTCCACCAATCAGGGTTCTTTTACTAAGGAAGAAGGGGAGAATGAAGGTTGAGGGTATTTAAGCAATTTCTACCACATCATTATAATTTTGTAATTTTTGCTATGGAGCTGCAAAGAATATCCATGAGCATATTTCTTTTTATGGTATTTGCTTCATTTCCCCCCTGTAACTCCTGTTTTTTACTTTGAGTCTATTACCTATCTTCCATTATGTTATATCCTTTCATTAGTTAGAATGTCACCCATTTTCCTGTTTTTTTTTGTTCGAAAATGTAAGTATTCTAATCTCTTCTAAATTTTACTCCCTTTCTTCCCCCTATTTAAGTTTTTCCCTATTTGGTAAAAACAGAATAATAGGTTAAGGTATTGATGTTTGTACATCAATATTGATGTTTGTACATGAAAGAATGACAAACCGGGAGTGTCCCACCTGCCCTTTATTATTTAATTGACAAGACAGTCCAATGGCTGAGAGCACAGACTGGGTATAACTTTCTACTCTCTGATTTTCCTTGTGCCTTATTCTTTCCATCTGTAAAACGTTGTTAATCTTGGTACTTAAGTCACAGGGCTGGTGTGAAGATTGAAAGTAAAGCGCTTGGAATAGTAGCTGGCATGAAGTAAGTGCTATGTGTCTCGAAGGTTGTTAACTATTGTCTCAGTGAAGTTAAAAAAATTTGTTTATATGTAGAATGATGGAAATGCAGGCACAAAGAGAAGGTGACTTGTGTTCAGAGTCTGGAAGAGTTTTTGTAAGGGATTTGAGATGGCCAAAATTGAGTGAGTTGAGCAATACTGAAAAGACAGCTGAGATCCGGAATCATGTACTTGTGATGAACATGGGTACACGGAAGTACTTGACTGCTTGGGAACAGGAGTGAAGACAGTGGAAAAATAGATAAAATTAGGGTTGAGATTGACTAGGTAGGGTCGGCAGAAGGCCAGAAGTATAGAACAATAGATGGTGCTGATATGAATTAGAGGAAAAAACTTGCCATGGAGTTCTGGCTGGGAAAGGAGAAATATGAAGGTGGGAGATGACTTCAAACATTGATTTCTCTTGAATTGAGAGGCAGGGTAAATTATAGATAGAAAGAAGGATATGGACTGAGTAAATTCAGTAAATTCAGAATTCAGGCTTTTAAAGGTATCATTCTGAGTGATAATAAATTCCTAGCAGGTTCATGTGAGATTGTTGAAGTAAAACAAATGCCAGGGATGAGCATCAGGGAAATAGGGAAAATCAACGATTCCACTCAGTTTAATTAAATTGGCAACTAATGGCCACCTTGTATTTGCCAGTGAAAGTGTTCTGTGTTCTTGTGAACAAAATAAACACACTTCTTAACCTCAATTTACTTACCATTTGGCAGACTGGAGGACAGACTGGTGAATGAAATATGAAGTAGAATTTACAATTACTCAAGGGCACTACAAACAGACAAGAAAATGTCAGTGGGCCAAGAGCCAAAGTCTGCAATGAATGTGGAGGAATAGCCTAAAAACCAGTGCATGACAGTGACAAAGAAGATGGTATAATGATATCTTCAGAAAGAGGTTGATGAACTCGGATTGTAGAACACTGGATGTAAAACTGTGAGTTGTTAACAAGTCTACCTTCATCACTAGACTCTGAAATCCTTTAGGGCAGGGACTAGATCCATACATTTTTATGTACCCTTTGAAGTCTTGGCACACTGTGGCACCTAAATCAGCATTTGAATTGTCACAAAAAAAAGAAAAAAAATTTTGATACTTAAATATATTAGAGTTGACCCTTGAACAATGTGAGTGTTAGGGGTACAAATGCCCTGCACAGTTGAAAATCTGCATATAACTTTGACCCCCTCCCCCAAAACTTAACTACTCTTAGTCTATTATTGACCAGATAACATAGTCAACTAACTGATAACTAGTCAACTAACACACATATTGTATGTTTTATGTATTATAGACTGTATCCCTACAATAAAGTAAGCTAGAGAAAAAATGTTATTGGGAAAATCATGGGACACCTGAGTGGTATGTATTATACACATAAAATAATAATCATAAAATTCACAAGCACATAGAAATTAGCACACTCTTGAATAGCCAATGGGTCAAAGAAGAAATCAAAAGGGAAATTAGAAAATATCTCAACAAAAATGAAAAAGATGATATAGCATGTAAAAACTTAGGGAATGAAGCAAAAGAAGTTTTAAGAGGGAATTGGTAGTGATAAATGCCTATATTAAAAAAGAAAAAGGTTGAAATAACTTAAATTTTTACCTCAAGAAACTAGAAGAAGAACAAATCAAGCCCAAATTTGACAAAAAGAAGGAAATAATAAGGTTAAAGCAGAAAAATGAAAGAAAACAGAAAATCGAAAAAAAATCAACAAAACTAAGATTTGCTTTCTTTAAAGATAAATTCATCAGGGGCATTTGGGTGACTCAGTTGGTTTAGTGTCTGACTCTTGATTTTGGCTTAGGTTGTGATTTCATGGTTGTGAGATCTATTCCAGTGTTAGGCTCTCCACTCAGCAGGGAATCTGTTTCTCTTCCTCTCTTTCCCTCTGCCCCTTCCCTGCACACACACACACACACACACACACACGCTCTAAAATAAATAAATAAATCTTTTTAAAAAAAGATAATTTCAACAAACCCTTAGCAAAACAAACCCTAAGAAAAAATGAGAGAACACTCAAATAAATTTACCATAAATGGAAAAAAACACAATACCACAGAAATAAAAAAGATGATAAACAACTATTATGAATAATTATATGCCAACAAACTGGACAATCTAGAAGAAACAGGTAAACTCCTAGAAACATACAACCTACCAAGACTGAATCAAGATGAAATAGAAAGCCAAAAAAGACCAATAATAAATATGGAGATTGAATTAGTAATCAAAAACCTCCCAAGAAAGAAAATCGCAGATCATATGGCTTTACAGGTGAATTCCACTAAATGTTTAAGGAAGAATTAAACTCTTAAACTCTTACAAAATATAGAATAAAAAGGAACACTTCAAAACTCATTTATGAGGTCAGAATCATCCTGATGTCAAACCCAGACAAAGGTACCACATGAAAAGAAAATTATAGGATAATATCTCTAATGAACTTGGATATAAAAATATGCAACAAAATATTAGCAAGGTGAATTAAACAGCAATACTAACAGGATTATATACCATGACCCAGTAGATTTATACCTAGGCAGCAAGGATGGTTCAATATATACAAATCAGTCAATATGATACACTACATTGATAGATTAAAGGATAAAAATCACATGATCATTTTAGTAGGTACAGAAAAAGCATGACAAAATTTAAAACCTTTCCAGGATAAAGGCTCTCAATAAATCAGGTAAAGAAGGAACTTTCCTAAACATAATAAAGGCCATATATAAAATCTCAAAGAAAACTATCCAGATTGGAAAGAAGAAGTAAAATTATCTCTTTGCACATGACATGATTTTATATATAGAAACTTAAGGACATCACAAACACACACAAAACTACTCAAATTAATAAATGAATTCAGCAAAGTTTCAGGATACAAAATAAACATACAAAGATCAGTTGAATTTCTACCCAGTAACAATGAACTATCTGAAAGAGAAATTTGGAAGACAATCTCATTTACAATAGCATCAAAAATGTAAAAAAATATGTAGGAATAGCTTAAGGAAGGAGGTGAAATATCTGTACACTGAGAAATATAAAACATCGATGAAAGTATTAAAGCACACAGAAATAAAGGGAAAGTTATTCTTCATTTGTGGATTGGAAGAATTAGTATATTAATAATGTCAATACCATCTAAAATGATCTATAGATCATTGGTCTATTGATCAATGATCTATTGATCAATGATCTATTGATCATGATCTATTGATCAATGATCTATTGATCATGATCTATTGATAAGTTGGGAAAATTGGAAAGCAATAGGCAAAATAATGAAACTGAACTACTTTCTTATACCATTCACAAAAATAAATTCAAAATAGATTAAAGATCTGATGTGAGATTTGAAACCATAAAAATCCTAGAGGAAAACACAGGCAGTAACATCTTTGACATTGGCTGTAGCAACTTCTTTCTAGATATGTCTCTGGAGGCAAGGGAAACAAAAGTTAAAATGAACTATTGGGACTTCATCAAAATAAAAACTTCTGCACAGCAAAGGAAACATCAACAAAACTGAAAGGCAGCCTATAGAATGAGAGAAGATATTTGCAAACGACATATCTGATTAAGGGTTAGTATGCAAAATATATAAAGAACTTACAAAACATAACATCCAAAAAATGAACAATCCAATTAAAAAATAGGCAGAAGATATGAATAGATATTTTCCAAAGAATACATACAGATGCCCAACCAACACATGAAAAGATTCTCAACATCTTTGGAGAAAAGGGAACCCTCTTACACTATTGGTAGGAATGCAAACTGGTGCAGCAACTCTGGAAAACAGTATGGAGGTTCCCTATAAAGTTAAAAGTAGAACTTTTTAAAAAAAGATCCAGCAGTTGCACTACAAGGTATTTACTGAAAGAATACAAAAATGTTAATTCAAAGGGATACATGCACCCTAATGTGTATATTATCTACAATAGTCAAATCATGGAAAGACCCCAAATGTCCATCAACTGATTAGTGGATAAAGAAGATGTGGTATATGTATATATAATGGAATATTATTCAGCTATAAAGGAATGAAATCTTGCTATTTGCAATGACATGGATGGAGCTAGAGTTTGTTATGCTGGGTGAAATAAATCAGTCAGAGAAAGACACATACCGAGAAAGACACATATGATTTCACTCATATGTGGATTTTAAGAAATAAAACAAATAAACAAAGGGAGAAAAAAGAGGGAGGCAAACTAAGACTCTTAACTTCAGAGAACAAACTGGTGAATTTAAGAAACAACAACAACCAAAAAAAAAGAGAGAGAGAGAGAGAGAGAGAGAGAGAAAGAGAAAGACAAACCAAGAAACAGACTCTTGACTATAGAGAATAAACTGATGGTCACCAGAATGGAAGGGAATGGGGGATGGGTTAAACAGGTGATGGGGATTAAGGGGTGCACTTGCTGTGATGAGCACAGGGTGTTGTATGGAAATGTTGAATTACTATATCGTATACCTGAAACTATTATTACACTATGTTAGCTAATTGAAATTTAAATAAAAAGTTAAAAAAAACCCACACACCCTCCCCCACAAAATCCCAATAGCATTTTTTAGAAGAAAAAAATTCCTAACATTCATATGAAATCACAGAAAACCCAAAATAGTCAAAGCAATTTTGAGCAAGAACAACAAAACTGGAGGTATCATATTTCCTGATATTGAAACATATTATAAAGTTACAGTTATCAAAGCAGTATGGCACTAGCATAAAAACAGATATATATTATATATATGGAACAGATAGAAAGCCTAGATAGAAATAAACATGTATATAATTATCAACTTGTCAATTGGACCCTGATACCATACACAAGAATTAATTCAAAATAGATTAAAGAATTCAGTGTTAGACTTGAAACCACAAAACTTACAGAAGAAAACATAGGGGAAAAGCTTCTTGACATTGGTCTTGGTAATGATTTCTTGGATATTACACCAGAAACACTGGCAAGAAAACCAAAAACAGACAAGTGGGATTATATCAAAGTGAAAAGCTTCTACACAGCAAAGAAAACAATCAACAGTGTGTAAAGATGGTATGTAAAAACCTATAGAATCAGAGAAAATATTTGCAAACTATACATCTCATAGAGGATTAATATTGAAAAAATAGAAGGAACTTACAAATCAGTAGCAAAAACCCAAATAGCCTAATTAAAAATAAACAAAGGAACTGAATAGACATTTCTTTTAAGACAACATTTAAATGACCAAATATATGAAAAGGTGCTCAACATCACTAATCATCAGGGAAATGCAAACTAAAACCACAATGAGATATCACCTCACACCTGTTAGGATGGCTATTATCTAAACAAAACTAAACAAAGATAACAAGTTGGCAAGAATGTTGAGAAAGGGGAACCATTGTACTATTGGTGGCCATGTAAATTGTTAAAGCCATTATGGAAAAATTGGAGGTTCCTCAAAAAATTAAAAATAGAACTACTATGGGATCCAGCAATTCCACTTTTGGGTATATATGCAAAGGCATTTAAAACAGGATCTCAAAGTGGTATATGCACTCCATGTTCACAGCAGCATTTTTCATAATAGCTAAGACATGGGAACAACCTTTATGTCCATTAATCGATAGATAAAGAAAATGTAGTACACACACACACACACACACACTCATAGTCACTGGAATATTATTCAGCCATGAGAGGAAAATTCTGCCATTTGTGACAAGACAGATGAACCTAGAGGACATCATGCTAAGTGAAATAAACCAGAAACAGAAGGACATAGTCTACCTAATATCACTTACATGAGAAATCTAAAATAGTCAAATTCATAAAAACTGAGATTAGAATGGTGGTTTTCTGGAGCTGGAGGAGGAGGCAATGAGGAGGTATTAAAGTATACAAAGTTTCAGTTATATAAGATGAGTAAGTCTTTAAGATCTATAGCATAGAGTTTATAGTAAACAATCTTGCATGATTCACTTAAAATTTTGCTAAGAGAATAGATCTTATGTTAAGTGTTTTTATAAATAATAATGATGATGATAATAATAATAATAATAAAAGAGGAAAGGAGTAAATTTTGAGAGGTCATGTATATGTTTATGGCATAGACTGTGGTGAAAGTCTCATGGGTGTATCCTTAAGTCCAAACTCATCGAGGTGTATACATTAAATATGTTCAGCTTTTTGCATGTCAGTCACATCTCAATAAAATTTTTTTAATAAAAAAAAGTTTAAATATCTTAAGGGATCTCCACACTGTTTTCCAAAGTGGCTGCACCAACTTGCATTCCCACCAACAGTATAAGAGGTGTCCACTTTCTCCACATCCTCTCCAACATTTGTTTCCTGTCTTGTTAATTTTGGCCATTCTAATTGGTGTAAGGTGGTATCTCAATGTGGTTTTGATTTGAATTTTCCTGATGGCTAATGATGATGAGAATTTTTTAAAATAATTTGCTGCCCTACGACCCTGCAATTGCACTAGATGTAGTGAAAACAAGGGCCACCTGTACCCCAATGTTCATAGCACCAATGCACCAGTCACCAAACTGTGGAAAGAACCAAGATGCCCTTCAACAGATGAACGGATAAAGAAGATATGGTCCATATATACAAGGGAGTATTACACCTCCATCAGAAAGGATGAATACCCACCTTTTGTATCAAAATGGATGGGACTGGAGGAGATTATGCTGAGTGAATTAAGTCAAGCAGAGAAAGTCAATTATCATATGGTTTCACTTACTTGTGGAGCATAAGGAATAACATGGAGGACACTAGGAGAAGGAAACGAAAAGTGAATTGGGGGAAATTGGAGGAGGAGATGAACCATGAGAGACTGTGGACTCTGATAAACAAACTAAGGGTTTGGAAGGGAGGGGGTGGGTGGTTGGGTGAGCCTGGTGGTGGGTATTAAGGAGGGCATGGATTGCATGGAGCACTGGGTGTGGTGCATAAACAATGAATCTTGGAACACTGAAAAATAAAATAAAATTAAAAAATATATATATAAATAAAATAGAGTCCACATGCTGTTAAAAAAGTTAAAATAAACCTTATAAACTTAAAATAAATATTTATTATCTGAAAATTTCTGAGTTCAGTGATCTAGTAGTCTCTCTTAAGGATGCAATCAAGGTGTTGGATGGGGCTGCAATGTCATTTGAAGGCTTGACTGAGGGAGGATTCACATTCAAGCTCTTTTACATGGTTGTGCCAAGATTTGGTTCCATATGGCTGTTCACTTGAGGGCTTCCGTTCCTCAGTGGCTGCTAGCAGGGGCCTTCCACTATTCTTTGCCACATGGGCCTCCTCACTGGTCAGTTCACAGCACAACAGCTGGCTTTCTTCAGAAGAAGCAACCAAGAAAGGAGTGAGCAAGATGAAATTCAGTCTTTCCATAACATTATCTTAGAAATGACATCTCATTCCAAGGGACCATTTAAAAAATTTTTTTTAAGATTTTATTTATTTATTTGACAGAGAGAGATCACAAGTAGGCAGAGAGGCAGACAGAGAGAGGGAGGGAGAAGCAGGCTCCCTGCTGAGCAGAGAGCCCAATGCGGGGCTCGATCCCAGGACCCTGAGATCATGACCTGAGCGGAAGGCAGAGGCTTAACCCACTTGCTCACCCAGGTGCCCCTTAAGGGACCATTTTAAAGGCTGCCTACTTCAAGTACTAAAACCGTTTCTGGCAGTTACCACCATTTCAATTTCAAATGTGTCATCAATCACAAAAGGAATGCATTCCTGGCTTGGGTGGTCTCCAACAGTGCATTGCCCTAAGTACAGTTCAACAAATGTATGCTGATTGGATATTTTGATTTTTACTGAAAAGAAAGTTAAATCTTAAAAGAAGGTAGTAATGTCTTCCAGCAGGTATTGCTTCTTAAGTACTTATAACACTTCTTAGAATTGACATTGCCAAAGAAAACAGTTAACTTGTGTATCTTATGCTAAAATATAAATATATTTATTAACGTTGTTTGGACAAATTTGACATTTATTCTATGTCTCAAAAGTCTTGAATGTCACAGTACATAAAAGGCCCTACAGAAAAGGGCCATAGGTTTTCTAGTTTCTACGCTTTTCTGGTATCACGTTTAGTTGAATCTTAAAAGAAGACTATAATTGGAATGTCTTCAAGATTCAGAGCACAAAGACAAGATAAACAGTCAAAGCTATATTAAAAAAAAGATATCCTTTTTACTCATTGTAGAAATGAAGTTGTGATATTCTTCTCAGACTATAAACTGACAGTCTATACAGTTATCCTGTATATGAGCTTTTATACATTCTGTCAATAAGAACCAGTTACTCTTATGTATATTTCATAGATGACTTTCATAAGTCATTTAAAAACATCTAACAAAGGAGCAAAAGTATTTAGACAGATACTAGATATTATTTGCACCTTATAACAAGTAGATTTTTCTCATTTGGGGCAAATAGGCTTCTGTACACCTCTTCGGCAATTATACAGTAAAACTTCTATTTACCAGAACTCAGTCCTCTGGATGCTTACTTTTGTACACTTCAGAAAAGGAAATAAATCAAAAGGAGAATCTGATTATCAGGGCTTTCCAGAAAACAAACATACTAGCTTCGTTGAATTACTACATATATTTACTACTCAAACTATATACTCATGACAGGCCAGCTTCCTCTCTGCATGATGATACCTTCATTTCAGGACCCAGGGTGAAGGAATTGCCTGTCTTGGGACAGTGATGGAAAAGAAAAGGCGGACTGTGTGATGACATCTAAAGATGTCAGTGGAAAACCACGTATGTCCTTTCTACTCACAGTTTACTGGCTTAAGCAGGTCATGGCCAAGCCTGAGGTCAGTAGAGTGGAGAAATACAATCTTCTTACCACAAGAGAAAGAGAATCTCTTAACAATAACACAACTCTGGGGCGCCTGGGTGGCTCAGTGGGTTAAAGCCTCTGCTTTCAGCTCAGGTCATGATCCCAGGGTCCTGGAATCGAGCCCCGCATCCGGCTCTCTGCTCAGCAGGGAGCCTGTTTCCTCCTGTCTCTCTGCCTGCCTCTCTGCCTACTTGTGATCTCTGTCTGCCAAATAAATAAATAAAATCTTTAAAAAAAAAAACAATAACACAACTCACCAAATACACTTAGAAGATGTGATATGATTGAGATGATTAAACTGGTCCCATATGACCACTGACAATTTAAAATCAACAACCAACCCACTGGATGGGCATTGCCCAGCTTGATTTCACTGCCGTAGTTAAGACCTGATTCCGTTTCCCTCGCAATCCTAGCACCAGTTCCTGGATTTTTAGATTATATAGTATTGTGATATTCACTGATGCAATGTACAAAAATATGTCCCTATGTCAAGGACCCCAATCACATCCCTTATGTGAGATGGAAGAATCACATTTATGAAGGTCCTACTTGGTTCAGTGCACTCGGGTACTTCAGCTAATCTACTCAGCAACCAAGTGAGGAAGAAAAGACTGTTCCCATTTTACTTGTGAACAAATCAACCCAGACAGCTGACACAAAGTCACACAGTCAGCAACATGTGAAACTGTGATTTGAAACTAGAATTCTGACTACAGAGTTCTGGGAAATTGAGCTAGAGAGACAATGACTAGAGTCTGGACCTTCCGCAGCCAATAAGGAATTTTTGCCCGCCATTTGTTAGCCAGAAGACAAAATGACCACATTCCTCCACAGACTTTTTAATGACTCAAGACAGTAAACTCTTCATTGAAAAATTACAAGTATTTGTTTTAAGGTTTGTAAGGAAAATATCCTCTCTCTGAAGCCCAGAGAAGCATTTCTTTCTTTTTGCACAGAGAACTTAGGGACCTTCTGTTGCAGTGGGAACACTCAGTGCCCATTGCTCAAAAGAGTAATTATCAGTGGATGGTTGAAGAGGAAGCAAAGAAGTGGAATCAGATCGAAGGTTCCCAGGGCACAGCTAAAGAACACATAAAAGAACTGGGAGTCAGGTTTCCTAGGGAAAGGTGAACAGGTAGGAAAAAAGGTGGAATGAATTGCAACAAAGGTAAATATTAACTGATGAATGTATATAAGGAGATTTAGAGAGACTACACTTTTGCATAAGGAGTTTCAGGCTTTTATTTGACTGATGTTCTACATGAAACAGGAGTAGCATCTGTGCATTCAATCTCCTTCTGGTGTTGAAAAGACTACGAGAATGTAGCCTTGTTAAACATAAGGGTGGAAACAGAATGACACTTGGACTAGGGAAGATCTGGTCTAGGTAACTGGAATAAACAAAATTTTAAGTTTTAACCCCCTTTAGCTGAGTTTTAAGAATTCTGCAAGTGTATATTGCTTGATGTGCTATAAGGGAAAGAGCGTAACCCTTGGAGCCACATAGATCTGGAGTCAAATCCTACCTCAGCTGTTTCCCTGCCTACTATATGACCTTAGCAAGTCTCTTACCTTCTTTGAAACCCAGGTTCCCATCTGAAAACAAAACAAAACAAATCGAATGAAGTTTTTGTGATGATTAAATAAGTTGCATACCTATCTATCTATGCCTTATCTGTGCCTATACAGTATATATATCCATATATATATCTGACTCTGTACTTGTATCTATGTCCACATCTATCTAATGTTGAAGAGATGCTCTACGAATGTTAATTGCCTTCTCCCCCACTGTATCAATCAATTAACTAGTTTTATCAGTATCTTCTAGGTGTTTGTTTTATGCCAGCATTGTGCTAGTTTCTAGAGATGATGAAAAGGTGATGAAGACCCAGACATTGTCCTTAAGAAAAAGAAGGGAGAAAGGGAC
Source organism: Mellivora capensis (assembly GCA_004024625.1). Taxonomy (NCBI): domain Eukaryota; kingdom Metazoa; phylum Chordata; class Mammalia; order Carnivora; family Mustelidae; genus Mellivora; species Mellivora capensis. Next base: position 16,676 of record PISX010031444.1, read on the forward strand.
ATAGAGACCACATGATTCCAGATATGACATGGTTTCAGAAAGTTGGTGGGACTGCTGGTCTCAGAGACTGATAGCTTGTTGTATTTGGAGATGATGTCATGTCCTGTCAATGAATTATGTGATCCACTTCGTATAAGTGCATTGATAAAATATGCTACAAAGGACAGTTCTTTTTCTTTTCTTTCTTTTTTTTTTTTTTTCCTCTCATTAGAGGATTCTGTACTCTTTTCAAGCAAGCCTGACTTACTGCTTTGGAGTCACTGTGGAGAACTGCCTCAACCTACATGACATTCCATGTTTGTTTTAGGTGCTTGCCTGGTCAGCTCCTTCCTCCTTCTCTGTTACCCCTTCTTCCTTTCCCATTGTTCTTATGCCTTCTTTCTCTTCCCTGCTCTTCTTTTCTTGAACTTAATAAAATTCTATGTGGTGCCTACTATGTGCCAGAAACCTTTTTAGGCATTGGGGATATAGTCGTTAACAAGAAAGTGTCTGGGGGGGAGACAAGATGGCGGGGAACTAGGAGGATGCTCTGGTTCAACCTGTCCCCTATAGTGAGCTGATTACCTACCAAGGAACTCCGATCACTCAT
>PISX010031445.1:0-17375 GCA_004024625.1 Mellivora capensis
TCATGTGTCTGATAGCCATTTGTATGTCTTCATTGGAGAAGTGTCTATTCATATCTTCTGCCCATTTTTTGATGTGATTATCTGTTTTGCATGTGTTGAGTTTGAGAAGTTCTTTATAGATCCTGGATATCAACCTTTTGTCTGTACTGTCATTTGCAAATATCTTCTCCCATTCCATGGGTTGCCTCTTTGTTTTGTTTACTGTTTCCTTTGCTGTGCAGAAGCTTTTGATCTTGATGAAGTCCCAATATTTCATTTTTGCTTTTGTTTCCTTTGCCTTTGGAGACATATCTTGAAAGAAGTTGCTGTGGCTGATATCAAAGAGGTTACTGCCTATGTTCTCCTCTAGGATTCTGATGGATTCCTGTCTCACGTTGAGGTCCTTTATCCATTTCGAGTTTATCTTTGTGTATGGTGTAATGGAATGGTCGAGTTTCATTCTTCTACATATAGCTGTCCAATTTTCCCAACAGCAATTATTGAAGATACTGTCTTTTTTCCACTGTATATTTTTTCCTGCTTTGTCGAAGATTATTTGATCATAGAGTTGAGGGTCTATATCTGGGCTCTCTACTCTGTTCCATTATGTTCTTTGGAGAAATGTCTATTCAGATAATTTGCTCATTTTTAGTGATATTTTCCTTCTTTTTTATCATAGATTTCTAATGTTCTCAATCTAACAACCAACTGAGAAAAAGGCACTGATGTTTTCATACTTCTCTCATGTTGAAAAAAGCCATTCTTATGAGCAATGAATCAGATCCTGCTTGATGTTTTGGTCCTATCGGTTCCAGCTCTAACTGTTCAGCAACTTCTTGTAAAGCACCTTTGAGATTTTTGTAGCACTTCATGAAGTAATTCACATCTAAATGACAGGAAAAAATAATCAAAGGATCTCAAAGAAGTCATGTTCTTCTTCAGGCAAGTTAGATTTTGTCAGGATTTTGATTAAATAGCCAAAGTCATAATCACTGTGAAATAACCATTTGCCCTCTTTGCAGAGGATCACTCCTGAGGTCATAAGAAGTTCTGCAAAGTACTGGGTCTCAATTCCTTCCTCCTCAGGTTTTTTAAACTGGATGCCAGGTGTTGTTAGTAGCTCTATAGAGTTCTGGGCATACATGTCCTCTGTTAAATTAAATTTAAAATTAAACTGCAAAGTTAGAAGTTCCTGGAGGATAGACTTCTTGCTCATTCATAAATGTCAGTCCTAGCTAAATTGTCTTTAGTTAGTCTACACTGCATCACAATAGTTTGTATTAATAGCCAGCATTGCTCCTGAATTTTCCAATAGGTCTTGCAACCACACCTGGAAACTCTGTGTCCATAGCAATGTAATTATATTGTCAGATAACTGGATGAATTTTCTCCATCTCTTTGTCCAGGTTGCAAGCTCAAACCACAGAAACTCTTTTGTTATGATCTACAGTTGCTGCTGGCATAGTGAGGGCACAAGGAATCTATTTGCCAAGCATCAAAATGTTATACTTGATTGAAGATTTGTTTGTTTCATAAAATACTTAATCTTTTATTTTTGTAGTTGTGTTACTGAACTTGTACTCCTCCTCCTTGCCACAGAGATAGCAACCAGTTGTGGTGATGGTGGTGGAAGAACAGCAGCAGTGGATGCCCCATAGACACCTCATGTCCAGCAAGGGAGAAAGAGGAGTCAGCGCTGTGCCCCATCCTGCTGTGCTGTCATTTAATGCACCTATAGTTTTCTTTTTCTTATTGAGTTACAAGTATTCTATAAATTTTCTATATAAATCCCTTATCAGATACATGATTTACAAATGTTCCCTCTTTTTTTTTCTTTCTTGATAGGATCTTTTGAAGTACATATTTTTTACATTCTGAGGAAGTTTTTTAAAAAGATTTTATTATTTGAGAGGGAGAAAGCATGAGTGGGGGGGATGGCAGAGGGAGAGGGAGAAACAGACTCTCCACTGAGCAGGGAGCCCAGCACGGGACTCAATCCCAGGAACCTGACATCATGACCTGAACAGAAGGCAGACACTTTAACTGACTGAGCCACCAGGCACCCAAATTCTGGGGAATTCTAATCTATTTTTTTCTTTTGTTTCTTGTGTTTTTTTTAATGAATTTTTCTTTAATTTGATTCATTAGAGCAAAATGGATGTCCTAAAACAAATTCCCCCTGAAACTCAGGTTTCATAACTGAAACTCAGTTATGTCTCCTGCCCTTGAAAGTAATAACCTTATGAACAAGAGGTCATGTAGTGCCCAGGGTCTGGCACTTCAGGGAATATCTGTGCTGTGTGCTGTGAACTCTGCTGTTGTGTTTTGGCTTTTATCCCTCAGGCCAATAGTTTGCAGACCTATTCTTGCCTACTGTGGGTAGTATGTGCTCCCTGGCCTGAATGGGGCAACTTTTATCCAAGTGGGCTCTGGTCTTCCTCTGTAATGAAACTTGACACCAGCTCCACCAGAACTGAGGCCTGGAAATCTCGGGTTGTTTGATGGGGTGTGGTCAGGGATTTGTCCTGGTCTTCTGGGTCAGGAGGCCTTTGCTTTGGGACTGAGGCAAGTTAGACTGAAAAGGGTAGACCCACCAGAGTGCAGGGGTGTGTGGCTTAGTGTATATAATTTAAGCAGCCAGTGTAGGTGCAGTTGGGCTTTGCACTTCCTACAGGTGGCTCTGTGTTTATCCTGGGGGCTGGGAGAAAGCAATGGTGTCAGCCAGCTCCTTTGTTCCTAGTGAGGTATCTCCATTAAAGCTGTTTACAAGTCATACTCCAAGAAGAGTGAATTATCTCCCTACTCTCCCAGGCATTCGTCAGATTTCTAATTCTGTGCTCTCTGATTCCAGGTTGCTGGCCTGTCTTCTCCTCAAGAGCAGTGCAGTGCCCTCCAGGCTCTAACCCAACTATCTGCTGACTTTTAAAGGGTTAGGATTTAAGCCCTGCTGTTTGCAAGGTAAACTGTTCAACTGTTCAAACTGCAGTTTTGATTTTGAAATTCAACCCCTCTTGTTTTCCAAGCCAATGACTTTGAGGAAATGTTTTCCTTGTGTGTTCCCTATACATTCTTCTCTTTCTCTTGCCCTTCTCTCTGACAACGGTTCCCTTCCCTCCACAACACTTGCAACGTTTCTTCCCTAAACCATGTTTCCATACTTCTTTTTTTTATTTTTTAAAATTTCATTTCTTTTCAGCGTAACAGAATTCATAGTTTTACAACACACCCAGTGCTCCATGCAATGCGTGCCCTCCATTATACCCACCACCTGGCTCCCCCAACCTCCCATCCCCCGCCCCTTCAAAACCCTCAGGTGGTTTTTCAGAGTCCATAGTGTCTCATGGTTCATCTCCACCCCAATTTCCCTCAACTCCCTTCTTCTCTCCATCTCCCCATGTCCTCCGTGTTATTTGTTATGCTCCACAAATAAGTGAAACCATATGATAATTGACTCTCTCTGCTTGACTTATTTCACTCAGCTTAATCTCTTCCAGTCCCATCCATGTTGCTACAAAAGTTGGGTATTCATCCTTTCTGATGGAGGCATAATACTCCATAGTGTATATGGACCACATCTTCCTTATCCATTCGTCCGTGGAAGGGGATCTTGGTTCTTTCCACAGTTTGGCGACCGTGGCCATTGCTGCTATAAACATTGGGGTTGTTTCCATACTTCTTACCTTCTTTGATGTGGCCTCTTTTCTACCTTTAGTTGTTGGGTCTGGCCAGCAAACACCAAGGTGGTGAATGGAAAGATTACTTCACACACTTTAGTAGGAGAAAGGAGAGATATTGGGGACCAGATGCTCTAGTGGTGAAAGGTCCAGAGCCACACTCTGCCTCCAGTTTTATTGTGAATGTTATCAATACATAAAAAGCATATGAAAAAACAAAAAAGATTTTGAAACTTTAATAATCCAGATAGTGACACAGGGAGTATCCTGTGATTAGAACAAGCTATGCTTGTGATGCATATGCAGGGAAGGAATATGTGGCCACCAAAGATAAATGTTTTTCCTAAGCATCTATTCCCCAGATGAGTGCATTGAGCTGCATCAAGGATCTAGCTATTTTCAAACCAGAAACTGCAACGGAGGCCCAGGAGGCCCAGTTTTCCACATACTCCTCCTTTGCTTTTCAATTACTTTCACCCAAGAAGCACATATTTATTAAATCTTATCTCGCTGGCATTATGAATTCCCACACTTCCCCCCTTTCTATTCTTTGTAAATAGGAGGTCTTGCTGTACAGTCCCTGGGTCTTTCCTGCTTGGGGAAGTGCTTTCACTCCAATTTTGCAGACTATGAGAAGAACTAACAAACAAACAAGTAAAAAAATAAATAGACAGACAGATAAGTCCTCATTTGCTATCGGAAAACCAGTTTTTTGGGTTAAACCATTGTAGATTGTCAGAGAGAATACCCCAGTCATTAATGGTGGTGGGAGAAGCTAATATTTATTCAAGTTTTGAATATCTAAAGTTACATTGTCATAAAGGGAACCTTGAAGATGCTTTTTATTTCCCAGTCATATTGAGTGCTGTTCCAGTGTAAAGGGGTTACATAAATGACTTTATGGGCTCAATCACAATTAAGATTTTGACCAAAAACCAGGATTTCTTGGTTTTCTTCCATCAATTGCAGTCTCCCCAACAATTTTTGATTGTCTGTTGTAGATAAAATTCTTGAGTTACATTATATGCAACTTGATCAACATATTGGGCAGTTTGGATGGTATGGGTGATGGCAGCTATGGCAATACTAGTGGCCATCAAAATGGAGACAGCTGCTACAATACCTGCTATGAGTAGGCCTAGGAACCTACATGGCCTTTTAAATTCACTAAGTGCCTGATTAAGAAAATTGAGCAATTTAGATTCCTCCCAAGGCCTGTTAAGTTTGACAGGGATAAAGGCAAAGGGCTGTCTTTTGGAAACAAAGATGTGAGTAGCTTTGTGGTAAATAATGTTGTAATTACTTAGGCAAGCTGCACAATATGCATTTTGCCCATTGGCAGTCTTGATAATGTAGAGTCCATCCTCCTTCGATAGGAATATATTGGCTCCAAATAAGAAAATATAAGGGTGTGGTATACAGAGTTGAATATGATCAGTGAAGTTCTTATGAAAAATCATGGAGTAATTACCTGAGGATTTGTAGTACTTTTCATGCCACACAAGAGGTGGTGGAGGTGGTGGAATATATATCCTAGCCTCCAGAGGGACAAATGACTCGGTAGGGACTCTATCTGGGGAAGAAGAAAGATAAGTCCTCCTTCATGCCAGATCATAGGAGAAGCTTCTCTGCAGATCCAGCTTGCTTTGTTAGCAGGATGGACTTTAATCTCTGTCTTATTAGCTATTAAATGTCCTCTTGGACTCCAGGTTGTAATAGTATGATTATCTAGATTTAGAATATGGGGAGTAAGGGGCAAGGTGGTGGCAGAGTTGGGGACCTCGTTTCATCTGGTCCCTCAAATTTAGCTGGATATCTATAAAACCATTCTGAACACATACAAATTCAAACTGAGATGTAAGAAGATTTATCTGAATCCCCACAAGCATAAAAATGACTCCTTTTTGCAAGGTAACCTTGCAAGTTTGCAAGTTGCAAACCTTGAGTCTTTAGGGATAAGTGAAGGGGAGAGGGAGCCTCCATAACCTGGCCATCAGAAATTTATATAACACTGGAGCTAAAAAAAAATTGGACCCTTCTAAATCTGCTCTAGTGAAGGAATTATCTTCAGAAAAGGGCAGAAAAGGTGAATAGGGCAGGATCCTAGGTCTATCATTGTGGTATTCCAGTAGACTCAGTAGACTCAGGATTCCAGTAGACTCAGAAAGAATGGGGGATCCTGAATGGATAGAGTGCTCAAGCAGTGGAGCAGGGAGACTGATGATGTTCAGAAGCCCAGAGAGGACTTTCATTTCTGGTCACCATAAACCATGAGCCAAGCTGGTAGGGTGACCGCTCTCTGCCTGACCACCCTGAAAAGGACTAGAAGGTGTGGGCCGTCTAACATCCTTGTGGATATACAAAACGGCTTGCACCCATGGCAGGGACCATTCTCAGGGCAATGTGGCCCAGGAAGGGACACTGGGGCAATGCTCAGCATGACCTGGGACCTGTGGAAGAGGGTGCATGCATGAGCCCAGGGCCACTGACAGTTGCAGAATCACAAGGTACAGAGACACTCTTGGCTTCTTCTAACTCCATCAGGAGAAGTGCAGCTGGCAGGAGCTGCAGAATTTGGTGGCTTGGCACACAAAGGGTCCATGCTCACACCTGGGCAACAACTCTCAGGGCATTGTGACCCTTGAAGAGACACAGGGACAGCATACAGCATGACCAAGGAGCAGCGGAAGAGATTGCACATGTAAGTCTATGGCTATTGGCAAATGCAAAGTCATAAAGCATAGAGATGCTGACACATCCCTGTGATTATTCTGGGAGAGGTGTGGCAAGCATGAATTGTGCAAGTCTGTGGAGTTTGTTACTTACAAAAGTAGACTAATTGGCCTGGGTGGGGGAGACCAAGACATTGTGGCTCTGGGTTGGAGATTCCTGAATGGCCATATTTGCTCTGACCCTCTAAAGAGATGAAGAAAGATTCCAAGGAACAAAGGCCAAGCAGCCAACCAGCTCATATAAAGTCCATCCTCCTGATAAGAGGTGGGACGACTCACCCAGACAAGGATGCCTTAGAAGCCTAGCAGAAGACTCCTCCTTCAAAAGACAGATTGGAAGAGCAGGTGAATGATAAGCTAATTTCCCATAGGACTGTAAAACTCCAGTGCTGGGGGAAAATAATAGAGTGAGATCCATGGGTTCCTTCATGACTCATTTATAGTTCAGGCTAAATTTTACATTTATTTTTTAGTTTCTTTTCTTATTCTCTCTTAAAAAAATCTGTTCCCATTTCAAATAAGATTCTTATTTTCCAACCTATGTTTTTAAATCTCTTCTTAACTTTTATGTTTTTCACATATATTCTGACTTCCTTGTAATTTTGGGATATAGTGTCTTCTAACACAGAGACCAAAAATCAATCATGAACAGGAAGATCACCCTGCTTTGCCCATGCTGAGAGATTATAATCTCTTTCCCCACCCTCCTCTTGTTTGTTTTTTCTTTCTTTACTTTTTTCTTTCTGTTTTATTGTTTTGAATCACCTTGGCTTTCTGGCTTATCTGTGGTAGTTTTTGACCACTTCAGATTTTTTCTAAAGTGTATTTCACTTGGGTAGTGGTTGATATTCTGGACTCTGTCCATTCACTAAACCATCCCTCAACAGAATGTCTAGGAGGAGGAATTCCCAATAAATAAAAGAACCAGAGAAAATGTGTGCCACATAACTAATGGATATGGATATAAGTAAGATGTCAGAGACAGACTTCAGGATAGCAATCATGAAGTCAATAGCTAGACTTCAAAAAATCATTAGTGATAATATAGAATGTCTAAGGGCACAAAATATTGAATAAGGCCGAACTTTAAAATGTTATGAATGAGATGCAATCTAAACTAGATACTCAAACAGCCAGGGTAAATGAGGCAGGAGAACAAATTAGTGATCTACAAGATAAGCTGATAGAAAGCAAGCAAGGTGAGAAAGATAGGGATAGGCAGGTAGTAGCGCATGAAAATAGACTTGGAGAGATCAATGATACCATGACACAATCCAGTGTCAGAATTATTAGGATCCTCAAGGGGTGGAGAAAGAGAGAGGACTAGAAGGTATATTTGAGCAAATCATAGCTGGGAACTCCCCAAATTCATGTCCAAAGGCAGCAAGAATCCCTCCCAAAAATTGATAAAAATAAATCAACACCCTGACATATAATAGTGAAGCTTGCAAAGCCAAGAAAGCTATCCTGAGAGCAGCTAGGGGGAAGAGATTTCTTACATACAAAAGGGGGAACATTAGAATGATATCAGACCTATCTACTGAGACATGGCAAGTCAGAGAGGGCTAGCAAGACATATTAAGTGTACTAAATGAGGAGAACATAGAATACTTTATCCAGCAAAGCTCTCATTCAGAACAGAGAGGTAAAGAGATTCCAGGAATGGCAGAAGCTGAAAGAATATGGGACCTGCAACAAATATTAAGGGGGATTCTATAAATGAAGAAAGACATCAAGGGTAATATAGACCAGAATTTAACAGAGATCATCTATAGAAACAGGGTCTGTACAGGCAATATGACAGCACCAAATTCATATCTTTCTATAATTATTCTCAATGTGAATGGGCTGAACGCTCTAATCAATAGACACAGGGTGTCAGATTGGATAAAAAATGGAGCAACCATCCATATGCTGTCTACAGGAGACTCATTTTGAACCTAAAGACACCTCCAGATTGAAAGTGAGGGGATGGAAAACCATTTTTCATGGCAACAGACCTCAAAGAAACCTGGGGTAGCAATTCTCATATCAGACAAATCAGATTTTAAACCAAGAATTGTACAAGGAAATGTAGAGAGACATTATATCATACTTAAAGGGTCTATCCAACAAGAAAATCTAATAATTATAAATATCTATGCCCCTAACATGGGAGCAGCCAACTACACAAACCAACTAATAATGAAAATAAAGAATCATATCAATAATAATACATTAATAGTAGGAGACTTCAATATTCCACTCACAGCAATAGATCATCTCAGCAAAAAATCAGCAAAGAAACAAGAGCTTTGAATGACATATTGGACCAGATTGACTTTGTAGACATATACAGAATAGTCCATCCTAAAACAACAGAATACTCATTCTTCTTGAATGCACATAAAACTTTATCCAGAATAGATTATATACTGTATCACAAATCAGGTCTCAACAGATACCAAAAGATTGAGATGATTACCTGCATATTTTCCAGACCACAATGCTTTGAAACTGGAACTCAATCACAAGAAATTTGGGAGAAATGAACACTTGGAGGATAAAAAGCATCCTGCTAAAAAATGAATGGGGCAACCAAGAAATTAATGAGGAACTTAAAAAATTCATGCAGACCAATGGAAATGAAAAGACGTTGGTTCAGAACCTAAGGGATACTGCAAAGGTGGTCCTTTGAGGGAAGTACATAGCTATCCAGCCTCTCTCAAAAAATTAGAAAAATACTAAATACACAAGCTAACCTTACACCTATAGGATCTGGAGAAAGAACAACAAATAAGGTCTAAATCAAGCAGAAGAGAAATAATAAAGATTAGAGCATAAATAAAAGAAATAGAAACTGCTAGAACAATAGAAAAAATCAACAAAACTGGAATTTCATTCCTTGAAACAACAAAATCGGTAAACCTCGGGCCAGACTTATCTAAAAGAAAAGACCAAAATCAATAAATTCATGAATAAAAGGGGAGAGATCTCGACAAATGCCAAGGAAATAGAGACAATTGTTAGAAATTATCAGCAGCTATATGCCAACAAACTAGGCAATCTGTAAAAAAACTGGATGCCTTCCTAGAAACATAAACTACCAAAGCTGAAACAGGAAGAAATAGACAATCTGAACAGACAAATATCCAACAAGAAAATTGAAAGAGTAATCAAAAACCTCCCAAAAAAGGGGTGCCTGGGTGGCTCAGTCGTTGAGCATCTGCCTTAAGCTCAGGTCATGATCCTGGGGTCCTGGAGCTCCAGCCCCACATCAGAATCTACCTCTCCACTCTCCCTACTTGTGTTCTCTCTCTCTCTCTGTCAAACAAACAAACAAACAAACAAACAAAAAACCTCCCAAAAAACAAGAGTCCAGGGCCATATGGATTCCCAGGAGAATTCTACCCCCCCTTTAATACCCACCACCAGGCTTACCCAACCTCCCAACCACCTCCCTCCAAAACGGACAGTTGTTTCTCAGAGTCCACAGTCTCTTATGGTTCATATCCCCCTTCGACTTCCCCCAACTCCCTTCTCCTTTGCTTCTTCCAAAGTCCTCCATGTTGCTCCTTATGCTCCACAAGTAAGTGAAACCATATGATAATTGACTCTTTCTGCTAGACTTATTTCACTCACTCACTTATTTCACTAATCTCCTCCAGTTCCATCCATGTTGATGCAAAAGATGGGTATTCATCCTTTCTGATGGCTGAGGAATATTCCATTGTATATGTGGACCACATCTTCTTTATCCAGTCATCCGTTGAAGGGCATCTTGGTTCTTTCCACAGTTTGGTGACCGTGGCCATTGCTGCTATGAACATTGGGGTACATATGGCCCTTCTTTTCACTACATCTGTATCTTTGGGGTAAATACCCAGTAATGCCATTGAAGCTCTATTTTTAATTTCTTAAGGAATCTCCACACTGTTTTCCAAAGTGGCCGCACCAACTTGCATTCCCACCTACAGTTTAAGAGGGTTCCACTTTCTCCACACCCTCTCCAGCACATGTTGTCTTCTATATTGTTAATGTTGATAAGTGCTATATATTTTTTAATTTCTCTTTTATTCAGTCTATTAGAAAAGTAACTGATTTCTGTGGATTGATTTTGTATCAATCCACATTGATTTTGTATCAATTCCACATTGCTGAATTGCTGTATGAGTTCTACCAATTTGGGGGTGAAGCCTTTTGGGTTGTCCATGAAAGTATGCTGACTGTAAAGATAGAGATTTTGCATGAGAGACCATGGACTCTGAAAAATAACCTGAGGGTTTTGAAGGGGCGGGGGGTGGGAGGTTGGGGGAGCCTGGTGGTGGGTATTGTGGAGGGCACGCATTGCATGGAGCACTGGGTGTGGTGTAAAACTATGAATTCTGTTACGCTGAAAAGAAATAAAAAAAATAAGATAAAAAAATAAATGGTTTTTCAAAATTTAAAAAAAAAGATAGAGATTCTGACTTCTTCTTTACTAATTTGATTGCATTTTATTTCTTTTTGTTGTTTGATTACTGAGGCTAGGACTTCTACCTCTATGTTGAATAATAGTGGTGAGAATGGGCATCCTTGTTGTGTTCTTCACTTTAAAGCAAAAGCACTCAGTTTTTCTCCATTGAGAATAATATTCACTGTTTATTTTTCATAGATGATTTTTATAATGCTGAGATTTGCTCCCTCTATCCCTATACTTTGAAGAGTTTTAATCAAGAAAAGATGCTGTATTTTGTCAAATGTTTTTTTCTGCATCCACTGAAAGGATAATATGGTTCTTTTCTCTTCTTCTGTTAATGTCCTCTATCACATTGATTGATTGTGAATGTTGAACCACCATTACAGCCAAGGAATAAATCCCACCTGGTTGTGGTGAATAATCCTGTTAGTGTACTGCTGGGTCTTATTGGCTAGGATCTTGTTGAGTATTTTGGCATTCGTGTTCATCAGGGATATTGCTCTGTAATTCTCCCGTTTGATGGGCTCTTCGTTGGTTTTGGAATCAAGGTAATGCTGGCTTCATAGAATGAGTTTGAATGTTTTCCTTCTGTTTCTATTTTTTGAAACAGCTTCAGTACAATAGGTATGATTTCATCTTTAAATGTTTGGCAGAGTTCCCCTGGGATGCTATCTGGCCCTGGACTCTTATTTTATTTTTAGGGATGTTTTTGATTAGTTTTAAAATTTCCTTGTTATCTATCGATCTGTTTAGATTGTCTATTTCTCCTTGTATCAGTCTTTCTAGCTTATAATTTTCCAGGAATGCATCCATTTCTTCCAGATTACCTAGTTTGTTGGCATATAGATGCTGGTAATAATTTCTAACAATTGTCTCTATTTTTTTGGCATTGGTTGTGATCTCTCCTTTAATTCATGATTTTATTGATTTAGGTCCTTTCTCTTTTCTTTTGGATAAGTCTGGCCAGAGGTTTGTTGATCTTGCTAATTCTTTCAAAGAAACAGATTCTGGTTTTGTTGAACTGTTCTTCTGTTCTTCTAGTTTCATACCCATTGATTTCTGCTCTAATCTTCATTATTTGTCTTCTCCTACTAGGTTTAGGTTGCTGTTCTTTGTCCAGCTCTGATAGGCGAAATGTTAGTTTGTGCATTTGGGATTTTTCTAATTTTTTTGAGAGAGGCTTTGATGACTATGTCCTTCCCTCTTAGGACCAATTTTGCAGTATCCCATAAGTTTTGAACCAATGTGTTTTCATTTCTTGTGGATTGCATAAATCATTTTAGTTCTTCTTTAATTTCCTGGTTGATACAGTCATTCTTTTTTTAAAAATTATGTTCAATTATCTGACATATCATATGAGTTTTGATGTAGTGTTCAACAATTCATTAATTTATTATAACACCCAGTGCCCATCACCACATGTGCTCTCCTTAACACCCATCACCCAGCTATCCCATCCCTCATCCTCTCCCCTTCTGTGATCCTCAGTTTGTTTCTTAGGGTCCAGAGTCTTTCATGAATTGTTTCTCTTTGTGATTTCTTCCTATTCAGTTTTCCCTGCCTTCCCCTGTGGTCCTCCACACTATTCCTTATGTTGCACATATGAGTGAAACCATATGATAACTGTATTCTTTAGAAGGATACTCTTTAACCTCCAAGTGTTTGAGCTCCTCCAAATTTCTTCTTGTGTTTGGGTTCCAGTTTCAAAACATTGTGGTCTGAAAATATGCAGGGAATAATCTCTGTCTTTTGGTATTGGTTGAGACCTGATTTGTGACCCTCTATGTTGTGTATTCTATTGAAAGTTCTGTGTGAACTCGAGAAGAATGAGTGTTCTATTGTTTTAGGGTGGAATGTTCTTTATATATCTAAGACTTTCATCTTGTCTAATGTGTCATTCAAAGCTCTTGTTTCTTTGTTGATCTCTGAGATGATCTGTCCATTGCTGAGAGTGGAGTCTTCATGTCTCCTATGATTAATGTATTATTATAAACATGTTTCTTTATTTTGGTTATTAATTGGTTTATGTAATTGCCTGCTCCCATGTTGGGGCAGCAATATTTACAATTGTTAGATCTTGTTGGATAAACTCTTTAAGTATGATATAGTGTCCCTTTACATCTCTTCCTACAGTCTTTGGTTTAAAATCTAATTTGTCTGATATGGGAATAGCTACTGAAGCTTACTTTTGAGATTCATTGGCATGATAAATTCTTCTCCATCCCCTCACTTTCAATCTGGAAGTGTCTTTAGGTTAAAAATGAGTCTTTTGTAGACAGCATATGGATGGTTCCTGATTTTTTATCCAATCTTACACCCTGTGTCTCTTGATAGGAGCATTCAGCCCATTCACATTGAGAATACCTATTGAAAGATATAAATTTGGTGCCATCATATTGCTTGCAAAGACCCTGTTTCTATAGATGATCTCTGTTACATTCTGATCTATATTACCCTCGGGGTCTTACTTCTTTTATAGAATCCCCCTTAATATTTATTGTGGGTCCCATACCCTTTCAGTTTCTTCCAGTCCTGGAAGCTCTTTTTCTCTCTGTCTGTTCTGAATGATAGCTTTGCTAGATAAAGTATTCTTGGCTCTATATTCTCCTCATTTAGTACACTGGGTATGTCTTTCCAGCCCTCTCTGGCTTGTCAGGTCTCAGTGGATAGGTCTGACGTTATTCTGATGCTATTCTGATGATACATAAAAAATCCCTTCCCCTGAGCCCGTCTAGGATAGCTTCATTGGCTCTAATATTTGCAGGCTTTGCTAATATATATTGGGATGTTGATCTATTTTTACTGATTTTGATAAGGGTCCTATCTGCCTCTTGGACATGAATGCTTGTTTCATTCCCTCGATTATGGAAAATATAAGCTATAATTTGTTCAAATATACTTTCTAGCAGCCCCCCCACCCCTCTCTTCACCTCCTTGGGATTCCAATAATTCTGTCATTGGAACGTTTCATAGCTTTATTAATCTCTCCAAGCCTTCTCTCATGGGCTAATTGCTGTCTATCTGTGTTTCCCTCACTTTCTTTCTTTTCCATCAGCTTATCTTCTAGATCACTGATTCTCTCTCCTGCCTTATTTACCCTAGCTGTTAGAGTATCCAGTTTAGACTGTTCTCATTCATAAGATTTTAAAATTTGGCCTAAATTGATCTCATTTTTGCCCTTAGAGATTTTATATTGTCATATTGCTCTTTTCAAGCCTACTTATTGACTTTATGATTGCTAATCTGAAGTCTATCTCTGACATCTTTTTTTAAAAGATTTTATTTATTTATTTGACAGACAGAGATCACAAGTAGGCAGAGAGGCAGGCAGAGAGAGAAGGGGAAGCAGGGTCCCTGCCGAGCAGAGAGCCCGATGTGGGGCTCGATCCCAGGACCCTGGGATCATGACCTGAGCTGAAGGCAGAGGCTTTAACCCACTGAGCCACCCAGGTGCCCCTCTGACATATTTCTTATATCCATATCCATTTGTTCTGTGGCAGAGGACATTGTCTCTGGTTCTTTTCATTTTTGAGGGTTCATCCTTCTAGTCCTTCTGTTGAAGCACAATTGAATGAATGAACAGAGTCCACGATATCAACCACAACCCAAGCAAGATGCACCCTAGCAAAATTCGGATTGTTTGGAAGCCACCACTGAAAAGCAAAGCCAAAATGAACCATAGGAATAAAGTTAAAAAGAAAAGAAAAGAAAAGAAAAATAATGGTGAGGAGAAAAGTGAATATAATCTCTCATTGTGTACAAAGAAAGCTGTTCTAATTGTTCCTGCATGTATTTTGGTCTCTGTGTTAGAAGACACTGCATTAGAAAATTGCAATGAAATTAAAACTTACATTTAGTGTCATTGTATTGCTTGTGTGTATGTATGTATACCTGGAGCTCAATAGATGATTTCCTCCTTGTGTTAGAATTTTACAGTCTTGTAGAATCCAGAGGCTTGTCATCCACCTATCTGTCAAGAATGTCTTATGGGGGTGCGCCTGGGTGGCTCAGTGGGTTAAGCCTCTGCCTTCAGCTCAGGTCATGATCCCAGGGTCCTGTGATCGAGTCCCGCATCGGGCTCTCTGGTCGGCGGGGAGCCTGCTTCCTCCTCTCTCTCTCTCACTCTCTCTCTCTCTCTGCTTGCGTCTCTGCCTACTTGTCATCTCTCTCTGTCAAATAAATAAATAAAATCTTTAAAAGAAAAAAAAAGAATGTCTTATGGGGAGGGAACTGCTATGATGTTTCTTAGGTAACCCCCCTCAGGCAGATTTCCCCCACCCCCTGCCAGAAGGATGGGCTCAATGGAAACTGGTCCTCTGTGTGGATTTTGTTCCCTGGAGGCTTTCCACGCCTCCTCAGAGGATCAGAACAAAAATAGCTGCATCCAAACCTCTGGCCCAGAGCTGAAAGATCACAGTCTGTCCTCTTTAATAAGTCCTCCAGGACAAACAATCTCCCCTCTGTCTGCACCTCAGAAATCTGCAGCCTCCTGCTGTGTGTGACCACAGCAACTATCTCAAAAGTAGTTCCAAGGGTCCAGGAGTGCCACTGCCCTTTGTGATTCTAAAACCATGAGCAGCCTCAGGCTCTCATATGCACGCAAAGACCCAAAGCTGGATCATGTCTGGTGCCATTCTAGTGTCCTTTCTGGGCTACTACGGTCCTGCAAGTTTTTACCAGGTCGGGCACAGGTAATGGACTTTTTAGGCTGTTTAGGAAAAGAGCAATTAACTACTGGCCCCGCTTGTGGTTTATCACCATCCAATCTGATCATCCCTCTTGGGCTCATTGAACATAACCTGCTTCCCAGCTCCACTGTTCAGGCACTCTATCATTTCAGGGACCTCCTTGTATCCCAGGACCACAATGTCCTACCCAGTATTCTTCCTTTTCATTTCCAGAGCCCCTTTCAGAGTGGGATGCCTCTCACTAGAGCAGATTTCTAAGGGTTCTGATTTTGGGCTCCAGCATTATAGCATTTTCCAGGAGTCAGCTTACGGACGCTTCTTCCTCCCTTCTGTTTATCTTCTGATATCTTCCAACAGATTCTCATATCTCCCTTCAGATATCTCCCACACATCTTACCTTGCAAAAAACATTGTTCTTCTGCTTGAAGAGACCCAGATATATATTCTTACATCTCAGGCTGATTTCGTGGGTGTTCAAAATGGTTTGAAAGGTATCCAGCTAAATTCAGAGGACCAGTTGAAACTGTGTTCCCTACTCCTCCACCATCTTGCCTCCCTCCTCATGACATCTTGTTTTTCCATTTGTGTGTCAATGGACATCTGGGCTTTTTCCATATTTTGACTATTTTGGATATTGTTACTATAAACATTTTGGTGCATATGCCTCTTTGAATCACTATTTTTTTTTATCCTTTGGTTAAAAACTGAGTAGTGCAAATCCTAGGTCATAAGATAGTTCTCTTTTCATATTTTTGAGGGATCGCCATAATATTTCCCACATTCACTGCACCAGTTTGTATTACCCCCAACAGTGTAAGAGGTTCCCTTTGTCCAAATGCACTCCAATATCTATAGTTTCCTGATTTGTTAAATTTAGCCTGTCCAACCAGTGTGACATGATATCTTACGGTGGTTTTGATTTGTCTTTTCCTAAAATGAGTGATATTGAGCACTTTTGCATCTGGTAGTCATTTGTATGTTTTATTTGGAGAAATGTCTGTTCATACCTTCTGCCCATTTCTTTTTTTATTTCTTTTTTATTTTTTTAAAACAAAATTTAAATTCAATTTAATTAACACATAATGTATTATTAGTTTCCAAGGTAACATTTAGTGACTCATCAGTTGCAAAAAACACCCAGTGCTCATGTCATCAAGTGCCCTCCTTAATGCCCATCACCCAGTTACCCCATTCTCCCACCCACCTCTCCTCCAGCAACCCTCAGTTTCCTACAATTAAGAGTCTCTTAGGTTTGTCTCCCTGTTTTCGTCTTATTTTTCTTTCCCTTCCCCTATGTTCATGTATGTTAAATTCCACATATGAGTGAAATCATATGTCTTTCTCGGACTTATTTTGCTTAGCATAATACCCTCTAGTTCCATCCATGTTATTGCAAATGGCAAGATGTCATTCTTTTTGATGGCTGAGTAATATTCCATTATATATATGTGCTAGAATTTTTTAAAATTTCTTTTCAGTGCAACAGAATTCATAGTTTTTGCACCTCACCCAGTGTCCATGCAATGCGTGCCCTCCATAATACCTGCCACCTGGCTCCCCAAACCTACCACCCCCCGCCCCTTCAAAACCCTCAGGTTGTTTTTCAGAGTACATAGTTTCCCATGGTTCATCTCCCCCTCCAATTTCCCTCCACTCCCTTCTCCTCTCCATCTCCCCATGTCCTCCATGTTATTTGTTATGCTCCACAAATAAGTGAAACCATATGATAATTGACTCTCTCTGCTTGACTTATTTCACTCAGCATAATCTCTTCCAGTCCCGTCCATATTGCTACAAAAGTTGGGTATTCATCCTTTCTGATGGAGGCATCATACTCCATAGTGTATATGGACCACATCTTCCT
>PISX010031447.1:0-19646 GCA_004024625.1 Mellivora capensis
GTAGACATGCAAGATCAGAGCTGTGAACACCAGCAACAACACCACCAGTGCTGGCTGCTCCCTAGAAACCTCCCCCACCCCGCAACCCCCAGCTGTGGAACCATGAGCCTGACTTTTGTGATCATCATTTCCCACCTTTTAGTTACAGTTTCGTCCCCCAAACACATGCCATGTACTGTTCCCCATCTGGTTGGGAATTTGGAATACAGAGGCTCATCCTGGGGACGCCTCAACCGGCTCGGCCGCGAGGGGATGTGCGCCGCCCGGCACACCTGTGCCAGGTTCTCTTGTTAATCCGTGGCATGCCCACACCACACTTGAAAACAGCATGGCCGTGCACACTTCCCAAGTCCTCCTCGGGCCACGAATGGGGGGCAAACACTCATTTACAGAAATCACCCTGCAGGAGATCGGCTGTGTCCACGCTGGGTGCACCTGCCATGCCACTGGTCTTCCGAATTGCAGGCAGCACCAGAAGGGACTGTCCCCATGTCCCTGCCAATGGCTGGCTCTGTCAGATCCTCACGTTTTTGAGAACCTAGTGATTGCTATTTGCATTTCCTTAGGTGCTAATGAGGTCTGCGTCTTTGCCTGTGTTCCCTCGCCATGTGATTTTCCTTTCCTGTGAAGCACGTGTTCAAGTCTTTTGTCCATTAAAAAGAATTTGTTTTGATCTTTTCCTCCCTGAGTCGCTAAGAGTTCTTCGCGTATTTCCTAAGCGAGCTGCAGCCAGACAGCTGTGCCTCAAACTTCTCCCCGTTGTGCGTTATCTTTTCATTTTCTGTGTGCTGTTTGGTGAACGGAAAGAAGTACGAAATTTTCATGCAATTAATTCCTTTCTCTTTACAGTTTGTGCCATTTGTGTCTTGCTTAAGAAATTTCTCCTTACCCTTAAGTCATGTGGCTCCCCCCACCTTACGCCTTTCTGAACGATCTGTGGATTTATCGTTCGTAGTGAAGTCTTTAATCCAACTGGCATTGATCTTTGTGGACAGTGTGAAGCCGGAGTCTGGCATTATTTTTGTCTCTGTGGATAATCAGGTCTCCAAACTGACTGCAACAACAACAGAAAAACCTGCCCCATCTCCATCGATCTTCTGCCTTCTCCTACAGGCACCTGTCCTTCACCGCCTCCAGGAAATCCTGGTGTCTGTAAGGGAAGGTCCTTCTACCCAGTCGTTCCTCAGGAGTATCTTGACTGCTTTGTGATTCCGGGGAGATTGCCAAGGTCTGCTGTTTCAAGCAGCCGGCCCGTGGCATGTTGTCTCCGTCACCTGAGTCCCTGACTGGGTCGGTGGCGCGTGGTTCTGGGAACTGGGACAAGGGCGCCGTGTCACGTGCCTGCCAGCGCTGCACGAACGGAGAATTCTGCTCCCCCAGCCCCCGATCCCTGTGGATCTCTCTTCCACAGCCATAATGCTGCCTTTCCAGGATGTCATGCAAATGCGATCATGGGCCGTCTGGCCTGTGGGGGCTCGTGTCCTGTGTGTTTAAGTGTTAGCCCGTTATTTGCTCCTTATCTTATTATTATATTTATGTTATCTTATTTTGCGGGACACGAATGAAGCAGCACAGGGAACCAGGAGGCATTGGGAGGTGTCTAGGGAATGGCTTCCTTCCTCAGAATGTGGGGGAACCTCGCTCCATGTGGCCCAGGGCGCCCTGAACCAGGGAGCTGTGTGCCCACGATGGCCCCTCGGTGCCCATCTGCTCAGATGGGGATGCCGAAGACAATGAGGATAACGGTCACGTGGCACACCCCAGCCTGAAATGGCTCATGCATTCCCCTCTTCACTTCCCATAAGAACATGGGCTGCTGACCAATTATGGCCATTGCTTTGGAGACATGGATGTGGTTGAGCAGTCTGCCCACGGCCCTGTGGGTCTGTGGTGAAGCCTGGATTTGCACCCAGCTCTGGATGGGCCCGGGCCCTGCAGGGCTCTGGCCTCTGCACCTTTGGCCCCTGCCTCAGTTTCAGCTCTGGGGGAAGTGGAGGGACCTGCACTGTCGGCACCAGGTGTCCCCGGTCGGGTATCCCAGCTCAGAAACAAGGGGCAGTGAGTTTTCTACGGGTTCAGGACAGCCAAGCTGTCACGTCCACCTGGCTAGACCCTTCCATCTTTGGAGACAATCAGGGTCTCATTCCCACAGGGCTGCTGCTGAGTGAGCCTTGTCTCCTGGCCACATATGGGGGGAGAGGGTACCATATTCGAGACATGGCAGAGACACGAGTCTTAGGGAAGCTACCCAGAAAATGCAGAACCCTTTGGAAAGAAGGAACCTTCAGCCCCCAGGGCATCTCGGGTCCCCTCCACTGGGCAGAAAACCAGACCCTGCCTCCTGTGTTCCTCAGAAGGGCAGCTTCTGAGAAGGGTGTGACTGGCCAGCCCAGGCATGAGCTGGGAGGCGTCAGTGGAATTAGAAGGAGAGCCCAAGCATATCCGGCTTTTGCTGACCTTTGGCCCTGAGCAATGTCTTGGGTCGGAGACTCTTCCAGGGGGACAGGGACGGGACAAACATGAAAGAGAGTAAGCAGAGGAGGAGCCTGCAAGAATTTGACATTGAAGAGGAACCATGTCGCCTGCCAGCAAGTGTTCCCATTCTAAAGGCCCGAGCAGCCTAGAAAACCTTAGCGGCTCTGGAGCAGCGCCAGGGAGGGGTCCCCGTCCCGCCCCCCTGCTGCCCTCCCTGTGTTTGGAGGGGGCTCTGCCACAGGTGGCTTGTTGCTGTTTTGGAGCGAGCTCTAGCAATGCACGCCGCATGCCTCCCGCAGAGTATCCTGAGTATCGGTTCACCTCCTCTTGTGAACTCTGCTGACTGTTCCCACCTGCAAATGGTGGGTTTTAGCTCAAACTTGGTCCGCTTGTGTTCAGCGCGATTCCCAGGACATTTTAGTAGGAAGTTTCTGCTCTATTCTGTGCTGTGTGTCCACTGGTTCTGTGTATATTTTTCTTCCCCCTTTTGCCTCCTTTTAGTTTCTCTCCCCGCAGCGTATATTTCAGAATCTTCAAGCCAACAGGAATACGGCCGTGAGTACCTGAACACCACCCCCAGGTAGACTCACCACCTGTCCATATTTTGCCATCTATGTACACGTATGCCCACGCATGTACATATGCAAATAACCATGCACATATGTCTAGACGTGTGTATGCATGTGCCCAGTTGCTTTCTAAAGTGCATTCCAGAAATTTCCATGCCCACACCCTCCTGTGGTGTACAGGTGTTCTGGGCATTGCCTATCCTTGCCAGCACTTGATATTAGCATAGTTTGGAACTTTCACCAGCCTGGTGGGTGTGGGGTGGTCTTTTGTGGTTTTCATTTGGCTTCCCCTAGCGATGCTCGAGGGGGAGCGTCTGGCTCCCTCTTCCATGAAGACCCATCTGCTGGCTTGCTGCCAGCCCTCCCTGCTCCATGGCGGTGTCAGGCCTGCCTTCAGCTGCCCATCCCTTTCCTAGTTTTTAGGGTTTGCACCCCTGTGTTCTGGGAAGCAAGATACAGATTTCAGAATCGGACACCAAGCTTATTTACTGATTTAAGGCTATAAGGGAGGTCCTAGGAAGACACCCCGTAGAGCTGCACAGCATTCAAGGATGCTTCTGGTGGTGAGCCAGGTCAAGCCAGAGAATCTGTTGGCCTTTACAACAGACCAGCCTGCAGGGGCAGCTTCAGGTGAGGTGCACTCCAGCAGTTCCAGATGTCAGCAAGGATTCTCTTTAACGTCCCCTGTGCCACTTCTGCAGGGTTAGCTCATCCTAGAACTGGCTCCCCGTGTGTTCTCAAGCTGTTTGCTGACAAATCCCAAAGCGTCTTCATTCCCTCCCTCTGTAACGACTGGGTCCATCCTATGTGGCCCCTGACTCCATCTCTGAGCTCAAAGGAAGGATTAGGGCGATGTAAGCCTCTTGCAAACCCCATGAATGAAACATGAGAGCTGACTGGGAGGCGGCGTGGCTGCTGGGGCTCGACCAGTAAATACTCATGTGGCAGTCATGGCCTGGAGTGCTTGGGGACCGCCTGCAGAGCAGCCCCTTGGCATCTGGGTGTGTGCCGGCACACCCGATGGCCAAGCCTCCTGGACATCTGATCTGTGGAGACGTGCAACACTTTTTTTACCTGGGCCCAGTAACTATGGACAGACTGTCCCACGTGCTCTCTCTCCCCCTTCATCCTCCGAGTGCTGCTGGGCATTCTGGGTGGGCTGTGGACACCATGACACCTTAGCCCTCGTGTCCCCACCGGCCTCTGTTTGAGAGACGACGTTCCCTGCACAACCACAGTTCCATTATCCCACCTGAGAAAGTAACAATCAATTCTCCAGCAGCCCCTAATTGCCTGTCCCAATGACAAGTGTCCGGAGTGTCCCTTGGTCTCTTTTGTCGCTGTTAGTTTGAACCAAGATTGAGCCCCGTGTCACTTGGCTGTCTCTTTTGTAGCTTCGATCTAGAAGAATTCTTTCCCAATGACGTTTCAGGCTCAAGCTCCTCTTGTCTGCTCCTTGCCCTGTGTCTATGCACGGAGCCCTCGCTGAGTCCTCCCAGAGCCGAAGGGGTGAGGGGATCTCTGGCGTCTCTCATGAGAACCCTGCTCTAGCGGGGGCCCCAGATGCCTGCCCTCATGACCCAGCCAACTCCCAAAGGTCCCCAACCTAGTGCCTCCATCTTTAGGAGCTAAGATCCACACGGGAACGTTGGAGGGACGCAAGTACCCAAACAGGAGCACATTATTTCCAGTGGGAAGCAAGAAGGTTTTCTTATTTCCTCTCCTACAGGCAATACTTTTATTTTCTTCTGGCTGCTTCTAAGATTTTACTTTTCTCTTTGGTTCTCAGCATAAAGCATCTTGGCGGTAGTGGTGGTGCTGGCGTGCGTGTTCTGTTCAGGGTTTGCCGAACCTCTTGGATCTGTGGGTTGGTATCTTTCATTGTATTTGGAAAAACTTGGGGCATTCTTTCTTCAAGTCCATATTCTTTCCTGCTAGTGTCTTTCCCTCCTCTCTTGCCAGAACCCCAGTGATGGGCTCGGTACTAATGCTGGTGATGGGCCACCCAACGGTGTCTCCCCTTGGAAACGAAGCTATGGGTTTCAGTCCTTTTCTCTGATTTTCCTTCAGATTTCATGATTTCCGTCTGAAGTTCACTAACCCTTTCTTCTGCAGCCTCAACTGCTGTGACGCTCACTGATGAAACTTTCATTCCCGACATTGTATGCCAGAGGGAGTGCCTCTGAGGTCTTCCCTCCTTGCCCCCCCCCATGGTGTGTCATGTTGTCCTGCCTCTTCATGTCCCATTGTGTGTAGCCCCAACGTGAGGGACCCTCTTGTGCTGAGTCTGGACTATTGTGCTGGGTCTTTCCTGACGGGCCAGCTTGGTTCTTCAGGGGCTTGGTTTTAAGCTTTGCTTTGCTGGGGGGCACGGGGCTGGGGCTTCCCTGCAGGGTGGGGAGGGTCTGGTGGGAGTGCCTAGCGCTGGGGGCTGAGGGGAACACTGGGTACTTGACATGGCCGCCCAGCCTGGCTGCTGGGGATGAGAGTGGCTCCTGACACCAGTTGGCCTTCAAACCCTCATCTCAGCCCTCAGGCCCCAGCCTTGCAGTGCCATGCTTGTGCATGGGCAGCTGGGTGTTGAGAAGACATCAGGAAACCCCGTGTATGTTCTGAGCCTCCCTGGTGGGTCCTCTGCCCCTTGGATTCTAGCTGCCTCGGCCTCCCAGACTCTGAGGGAGCTTGGTGGGACCACCGTGCTGGTTTGGGCCCCACTTCCCCATACCGTCTCCAGGCAGAAAGTGGGGAGAACGTGGAGCTCCCCTCGTGTTCTTCTTGGTACACAGTCCTGCCTTGCCTGTCGCTGAGTGTCTGCAAACAGCTGTGTCGTCTGCCTGTCCTGTCTCGCACGCACGTGTGACAGAGGCTCATCCTGTCCAGCCATGCTGTGGTGGCAGCAGCAGAAAATCACACAGACAGGTGCCCAATCTGCCTTTCACAGAAGGTGGGTCACACCGGGGGTGCACTCTGCTAGGATGCTGAGATTGGCCTTGATCCCTCCTGTGGCTGCTGCTGGCCTGGCCGTGGAGGGGGTCTCGGCTGACCCAGCCAGGCCCTGTGGAAGGATGGTGGGCACGTTGTGGTTGTTCACCCATCCTAATACTGTCCCACGGTGAGTCCTGGAGCACCCACAGCCCCAGCTTTTGGAGGCCTGTCTTCAGGGTGGGGTGGAGATCGCTGGGTCCAAAGGTCACTGTCTCCCCTGGCTGTCACTGGGCACTCTGTTTCCTGGGGGCAGAGGGCAGGGTCACCTGGGTGTCCACACACCTGCCCAGAGGGCACCCGGAGGAGGAAGGACAGGAGGAAGTTGTAGTTGGCATTTCTACTGCCGGAGGCCCAACCCATTTCTTAGAACCGTCTGCATTTCAATTTTTGTGTCCTTTCCTTTTGTTCTTTTTTTTTGTTCTGTCGGATTTTGATCTTTTTTTCCCCATTATGAAGGACTCTTTATTTATACGTTAGGGCTGGCCTCCGGCGGAGAGTCTGACCACCTGCCCCACCCCGTCTCTGCACACTCTGTTCCTTCTGACTCTGTTTACGCCTGTCCACGGAAAACACTCCCTTTCCCACTCCCGTCAGATCTTTACTTCTGGTTGGAGGGTCTGGGAGGCTGGGGCCCACTGGTGGCAGGCTCCTGTGTGGCATGGCTGGGACTCAAACTGGGGCTCTGGCTCCCTGGGTCTCAGCTTGTCCCCCATCTTGCCCCACTGATGCAGACTTGGCAGCACCATGGAACTCAGCTGGGGGTGGACACGTCAGGGTCCTTTCCTGAGAGAGGTCACAGGGCCAGACAGAGGCCATCTGCCAGCACGGCTGGGGCCCCCCAGCCAGCCCCGGTGTGACAGCAGGGTGGTGGGATGGGGCACTGTGGACCAACCACTCAGAGGGAGGCCTTTGCTCTGGGGGCGAGAGAAGCTGAGGTCCAGCGAGGCCTCGGCTTCCAGAAGGGGGACCAGGGTTTTAGAGTCTGAGTGGGTCAGTCTGGGCCGTGTGTGGCCAGCTCCCTGGGCTGTGCCAGAAGCCTTTCTGAGACCTGCTCCTCGGCCCCGAGGGCTCTTCTCTCTAAGTGTCACAGAAGGTGGTGAGAGCCACGCTCCTTCTCACGGAGCTCAGGACCTAGGGGGAGGGGGTGGCCAGGGAAACCGCAGAGATGCTGCAGGGGACATGGGCTCCTGGCACTTGCCACGGGAGTGCTGTGGCTGCCGGGGAGCTCTGAGCGCCCGTGTGTGCATGTGGGGTCACATGCATGTGACTGGGGGTGCCCCGGAACATGTGCTGGCATTGGGGTGTGAGTGGGCACGGCTGGCCCCACCATGTGTGCCGAGGGTGGCCCAGGCCAGAGGGTCTCCTCTCCGCGTGGTCAGGACAGGGAGGGCCTTATACATGGTGAAGGCTGGACGGCAGGACCCTCTCGGCTGGTGGCAGCTGCCGGGGCTTTGGCCCCGGGACGTTTGTGTCTAGCTCCTGTCCTGTGGGAATGCATGGGAACGTGTGGGAATGTGGTGGGGCCTGACACGGCCCCGGGGGCCCCCCCCTGAGAGCAGCCAGGTTGGTTCTCAGACATCAGGGCCTCTCCTTATGCAGCAAGGGCCCTGGCCCGGCCGTGTGCTATAAGGGTTGGATTTGGAAGCAGCCCCAAGGCCCCAGCCCGCTGCCCACCAGCCAGCAGCCTTGAGATGCACCCTAAAGGGTTGGGCTGGAGGCGAATCATGCTTTGGAGGGACCCCCCCACCCCCCACTCCGGCTGTCGTGCAGGAAGGGGCAGCAGGGCAGGGAGGAGGCAGTGGGGGCTGGAGCCGGGTGGATGGTCGGGTGGCCTGCCCTCCCAGGCCACAGGTGCCCTGCTGGGTGGGGAACAGCCATGCAGGCTGAAGTGCGGCTAGAAGGGCCAAGCAGAGGTAACTTCTGCCTCTGAGTGATTTTTTTTTAAAGATTTTTTTATTTCTTTATTTGACAGAGAGACAGATCACAAGTAGGCAGAGAGGCAAGCAGAGAGAAGAGAGAGAGGGAGAAGCAGGCTCCCTGATGAGCAGAGAGCCTGATGTGGGGCTCGATCCCAGGACCCTGAGATCATGACCTGAGCGGAAGGCAGAGGCTTAACCCACTGAGCCACCCAGGTGCCCCCGGCCTCTGAGTGATTGTCAGGGATCATGCACGGTGGCCCAGCCAGACCCATGAGAGGGTCCTGTAACCCCCGGCCCCGAGCCACTGTGTCCTGCTCCCCTCCCTCTTCCCCATCCCTTCCCCACAGGAGCAGCGTCCCCCGTGCCACAGGCACAGCCAGGGAAAGCAGCATGGATGGGGTCTCACAGCCTCATCCTTATAGAGGCTCCTCTTTGCTTTCAGTCCTGGGGTGTGGAGGATGGCAGGTGCCTGTGGGCTTGCTGGCTGACTGTGGGCCAGTGGGGACCCCATTGGGTCCTTGCTGTCCTCGTGGTGAATTCACATTGGTGGGTCTCCGGCTCTGACCTTGGTCTTCCAGTGTGGACAGCCCCTGCCTGGGGCCTCTCCTGCCTATACTCCACTCCCGTTGGCCTGTCAGGGCCAGCCCCTCCTTCCTTGGTTGAGCAGACGGGGGGATGCTAGCTCCCTGGGAAGGACTCAGACCTCCCTCTCCTGAGCTCCCACCTGAGCCACAGGGGCTGTTGTCTCTTTCCTCCTCTGTTTCCCCTCCTTGCCTGGGAGCAGCTAGAACCGTCTAGGGCCTTTCCTTTTTATTTATTTATTTTTATTTTTTAAAAAAAATTTTATTTATTTATTTGTCAGAGAGAGAGAGAGAGAGCACAGGCAGACAGAGTGGCAGGCAGAGGCAGAGGGAGAAGCAGGCTTCCTGCCGAGCAAGAAGCCCGATGTGGGACTCGATCCCAGGACACTGGGATCATGACCTGAGCCGAAGGCAGCTGCTTAATCAACTGAGCCACCCAGGCGTCCCTAGGGCCTTTTCTGATCCTCGTCTGTGTCTGTGGACCTTGGCACGGGGGCAGGGTGCACAGGGAAGGTGGGCAGCGACTTTTTCTCAGAGAAACGAGTGACTGGTTGGACATGCTGCCTGCTGACCATGACCTTTTTGGGATCTCTGAGGCTGGTGCCTCTGTCCTTGCTCATCTTCCTTCAGGACCCGGCCCAAGGGCCACCTCCTCCAGGAGGCCTTCCAGACCTGTCCCCATGGCCCTATCCCCTGCCTCTCTGAGTGTCCCTCTTTGCCCTGTGAGCAGCCCCCCGGGCTCCAGTGCCTGATGGGGAGGGGTCCTTGGGGCCTCCTCTGAATCTGTGGTTTGTCTCCGGGAGGTGCGCCGGAGTCTCCGGGAGGTGCGCCGGAGTCTCCGGGAGGTGTGTCCTTCCTTCCTGCCCCCTCCTGCACACCTCCCCCTGAGAGCCCAGACAGCTTTGGGGGCGTCTGTGGGGGAGACCACTCACAGACAAGCTGGGCGAAGAAAAGAAACAGGCATGGTTTTTTTATTTTTTATTTTTGCACCTTCTTAAAAGAAAACAACAGCATCAAAATGTTAAAAATAAACTATTTTTACTTTAAAAGGGCAAAAACAGCCCAAACAAACACAGAGCTAATGAAAAGATCTTGGCTGAACATACCAAAGGCTTACTCATAGCTGTTCGATGACGGACATCATTCAGCTCAGGACAGCAGAGCTGGCCGCGAAGTGCCAGTCCTACTGTGCGCTGGGGGCTGACAGAAGGCCCAGACGGGCACACAGTTCCATGCAGAATGGTTCGAGTGAGCCAGTGGCAGGGTGTCTGTCACTGGAAGGCTTTCGCCAGAGAGGGGGCATCTCCCCAAGCAGAGGGGTCAGGGACAGGAAGGCAGGGAAGACTTCCTGCAGGAGGCAGCCCATCGGCACTAAACTTTGAAAGGTGTTCCAGGCAAAGGAATGTCTTGGAGAGGGAGCCAGCATGGTGTGCGCGTGGGAGCCTGTGCTGGTGCAGTGGCTAAGAGGGGCACTTACATGCTGGGGACCCCTGGGTTAAAATCTACTCCATCCCCCAGGGGGACTCCAGGCAAGCCACAGACCTCTTGGCCCAGTCTGCTCATCTACAAAATGTGGGCAATAAAGGCACCTGTGTGGCTGGGCTCAGGGCACAGGAGAGGCCCGACCAAGAGCAGGCTTTCCAGCTGAGCTCTGTGCAGCATGGCGCGGGCTGATGGGCTGTGGCCACTTGGGGGCGCTGGTCAGCAGGGTGTTGCCATCTCCTTCCCTGCCTGCACAGGGAGTTCTAAGTCAATCCTGTCAGTACCTGTGAGTGGGTCATAAGCCTACATTTGACCAGATTGTCTGCCGTCTCATTTGACTCTCATTTTATCCTGGGAAATAAGTGGGGTTTCCAGAAGTGGGAATTGCTGCTCAGAGACGCTGAGGTACTTTCCCAAAGGCACACAGCCGAAGGACAGAGTATCCACCCTGGGTTGTCCCTTTGTTTTCTGTCATGTCTGAAGTCTCTGCTCAGAGGACTGGGGCCCCAGGTCAGGAGGAGGTGGTGGGGACAGAAGACCCAGAGCTTTGAGGGGAGAAGAGGAACTTGGGTCAAGAGCCAACGTTTGGTGGTGAAGCCAGAAAGGATATGAATCAGGACCTTAGAAAGCAGTGACATTGGGTGCATTGGAGGAACATTTGAGTCCATTCATCCATCTGTCCATCCATATATCCATCCATCCATCCATCCATCCATGCATCCATCCATCCCTCATCTTTCCATTCATTTACTCTTCATCTACCCATTCACCTGTCCATCCATCCATCCATCCATCCATCCATCTTTACTCCATCCATCCATCCATCCATCCATCCATCCTTCTGTCCATCTGTTCATCCATCCAGCCAGCCAGGCATCCACCTATCTGTCCATCTGTCCATCCATCCATCCAGCGCCCCCCAGCCATCCATCCATCTGTCCACCCCTCATCCATCCATCCACCCATCTGTCCATCCATCCATCCATCCATCTTTCTGTCCATCTGTTCATCCAGCCAGCCAGCCATCCATCCATCTGTACGTACATCCATCCATCCATCCATCCATCCATCCATCCATTCAGGCATCCATCCACCTGTCTGTACATCTGTCCATCCATCTGTCTATCCAGCTACCCCAGCCATCCACCCATCTGTCCACCCCTCATCCATCCATCCACCCATCTGTTCATCTATCCATCCATCCATCCATCCATCCATCCATCCATCTTTCTGTCCATCTGTTCATCCAGCCAGCCAGCCAGCCAGCCATCTGTACGTCCGTCCATCCATCCATCCATCCATCCATCCATCCATCCATCCATCCAGGCATCCATCCACCTGTCTGTACATCTGACCATCCATCCATCTATCCAGCGCCCCCAGCCATCCACCCATCTGTCCACCCCTCATCCATTCATCTACCCATCTGTCCATTCATCCATTCTTCCATCTGTCTGTCCGTCCATCCAGGGACCACCCTGTCCCTTCACCTTGTGCCTGCCCTCTACTGGGCACCAAGGATGTCACTCCTGCTGCTCATCAGGGATGTGCTTTGGAAATAGCGGCTTCCTTTGGCTTTGCCCACTTACCTCAACCCCCTTGTAGGGCCTTGGAACTCCTGCAGGGGGCAGGGACAAGAAGGGCTGGCAGGGGACCCTAGAGAACCAGCAGGGGCACAAGTGTGGTTATAGGAAAGAGCAGGGCAGTTGGAGCCCTGTGTGGGCCTCAAGAGCTATGGGGGAACCGAGGCCTGGGGACCCAGCAGGATGGACACTGAGGCGGGCAATGCTTGAGAGAGGGCCGGAGCTCTGGCTCACTGACTGGACCCTGGCTGACTGGCCTATCTGGGGAGATGTTCCGGGAGAACCTGACACCGGGGCAAAGCTGACCAGGGCTCCCTGGAGAGGGGGCCTTGGTGAGGAAGCAACCATGGCTGTCCCAGAAGAAGGGATTCCAGAGGCCAGGCCATCTGAATCGGCTGCATGGTGGGGTGGACAAGTTTGGATGATAGAGGACATATGGATGTCCTCTTTGGGGGGCTCTGGGTCAGGTAGGCAAGGGTCTCGGTGGGCAGCTGGGAAGTGCCCAGAGAGGGCAGGGGGGCACAGCCCACCATCAACCACTCCAAAAGTCCACTCTTCCACACTGCCCCGACCCAGGAGGCCTAAAGTGGGGGTGAGAACAGGCTGCCCGGGCGCTCTGCACAGGGAGGAGCGTCTCCAAGCCCTGGGGAACAAGCAGCATGTGAGGCTTTATGAGCCTAGTGGTGGTTCCATGACCCCATAGGGACAGGAGGGGACGCCCAGACAGGGTGGAGGTGGGAAGGGCCGCCCAGAGGACCACACCTGCCTGCCTCAGGCCTTCATCAGCTGGGGGTCTGTGGAGCAGGGCTGATGGGCTCGGGGGGCCCCCCAGGACTCTAACTGCCCTCCCTGTCTGTAAGCACGGACATTCTGAAGGGCCAAAGGTTAGGATGGCAGCAGGTGCACTTGGGGGGGATGTAATTCAGCCATAGCAGCCGCCCTGCATGGGTGGGCCCCTCTGACTCTAGCTTCTGCCGTGTCTCCAGCCGCTCTCATCCACAACATTGGGCCGAGGCCAGGACAAGCCCCCCTCCCCCCATGCCCCCATTTGCCCTGGCTCTCAAGACCCCAGCCCTCAAGATCCCTGCCTGAGGCCTGGTCTGACCCAACCCTGCTGGCCTCCGTCTGCCCCAGGGCCTGGCAGGCTCTGCTGGTCCCCACCCCGTGCCCGTCTGCCGGGCTCTTGAAGCTCAGCGGCGAGCAGAGGGCCTGGAGCCAGCCTGGGCAGCTAGGCAGGCCGTGTGCCATCTCTCTAGGTCACAGGCAGATGACATCTTTGCTTCCCATTCTGGGACACAGAGCGGCACGGGTGGGGTGACAGGCCTGGCAGGAGACCTCCCTGAAATGCCCGGACAGGACAGGATGGCATGGCTCTGAAGGCTGGGGTGGGGCCAGCCCCTGAGGACAGAAATACCTGATGGACACGTGCCCGGAAGAGGCCTTGTCAGGCTCGGCCACCCCTGTGCTTCCCTCTAGCTGTTCTTGACCCCCAATTCCGTCCACTGCGCCCTCCCCCCTCAACCACCACCAAGCCTGGGGACTGGCCTGGGACAAGCCCTGCAGGGTCCCTGGCCTGGGCCTGAGCAGGGGGCGGGGCTTAGCTGCACTTGTTCAGTAAGTGAGGGAGGGAGGGAGGGAATGAATGAGTGGATGAGAGTGAGTGAGTGAGTGAATGAGAGAGTGTGAGTGACTGAGGGAGTGAGTATGAATGAATGTGAACGAGGGTGAGTGTGTGAATGAATGTGAGTGGGAGTGAATGTGAGTGACTGAAGGAGTGTGAGGGAGTGTGAGTGAGGGAGTGAGCGTGAATGAGTGTGAGTGTGAGTGCGTGGATGAACAGGAGAGTGAGTGTGAGCACGTGTGAGGTTAAGTGTGAGGGTTAGTGCAAGGGTGTGAATATGAGTGAGTGTGAGAATGAGTGTGATCGAGGGAGTGAATGAATGCATGAATGAATGAGTGTGAGAGTGTGAGTGAGGGAGGGAGTGTGAGTGAAGGGTGAGTGTGTGAATGAGTGTGAGTGTGAGGGAGTGAACGAATGCGTGAATGAATGAATGAGTGTGAGGGAGTGTGAGAGAGTGAGTGAGGAGGGAGTGAGGTCCAGGAACTGAGCGCTGGAGGTGGGGTGGGGTACATGAGTTCAGCGGGTCCTGGGGAGGGTCGCTGGCCACTGCCGGCCACTGTGAGTTGCCCCCGACCTAGCCCGGACTGGGGTACTGCCCCTGGGGGGGTCAGGGTCCCTGCTCACAGGGAGGTCAGCCTGGGGGGGCACTGGTGTGGCTGCTGTGTGGCCAGCTGTGTCCTTCCCTTCTCCGCAGTCTACTCCTGTCCCTGCAGAGGGGCATGGGGAGGGAGCTGCGAGTGTCAGTCCCTGCGTGTGCATGAAGGTGCAGGTGGGCCACAGGGGCACAGAGGAAAGGCCACATGGATGACAGTCACTTTCGCTCTGGGCCAGACCCTGCTGGGCTCTCCTGGGACTTACCTAACTGCCCTCCCAGCCTGGCCCATGGGCTCCCACCTGCCCCTCACCCTCCCTGCCATGTGGCCATGCTTCCCCCTGGGCAGGGGCGCTCCTGCCTCGGGGCCATTGCACTGGCTGCCTGGACACAATTCCCGGTGGCCCCGCACCCTCGCTGTCTGCCCGCAGGGCCCCCACCTCCCGTGACTTACTGACCCCACCTCCTGCCACATTTCTGGAATGAAGAAATGGTCTGTGTAAAGGAAGATTGCATTTATAGTGGAAAAATGCAGCGTGGCTGCCTGGAGGCTGAGCTGAGCTGAGAAACTGGGTTTCTCCCTGCCAAGGTGATTCCTGGAGGGCTGCCCGGAGGCAGCGATCTGGCATGTCCAGAGGGAAGGAGGCACCTGCCGAGGTTTCCAGAGCCTGGTGACGAGGGGTGGGGGTTCTGGGACAGGAAGAGCAGAACCCTGCTGGGCCAGCAGCTTCGGGCTCCCGGGCTGGATCCCAGAGGCAGGTGGGAGCCACGGAGGGCCGTAGGCAGCACGATGATGCGATCAAACCCTCCCTGGTGAAGAGGGCTCCTGGGGGGTGCAGAGGGGCCAGGACGGGGCAGACCCAGTGCAGGCTGAGGCAGCAGAGTTGGCGGCCGAACCCATGTGCAGATGGTGAGACACTCACTGGCGGGGAGGCCGTGACAGAGGCCATCTGACCACGCTGGACATGGGAGAGCGTGGAGGGCGTCCTCCATCTGTGCAGACATCAGGCCAGGCCTGCACCCGGGCCCCTGGCATGCTCCCCTTCCTTTCTGCCAAGGGACATGGGCATGTTTTCCCAAGGAGAGGAGGCAGAGAGCTCTGTGCCACATTCCCCGACCCTGCACCCTGCCCTGTGTGTGTGTGTGTGTGTGTGTGTGAGGCTGGCAGAGGCAGGAGGGATGAGCAAGAAAAGGGGGAGATGCCCATGTCTGGGCCCTACCCATAGATCAGACAGGTAGTGAGCTCACTGCCTAGGGAGGGATGTAACCTGTCCCCGAGTCTCTGCTTCCCTCCTCTCTTACTCCCCTCTCCTCCAGGGAGGTGGGTGGGGGCACTCTGGGGAGTGGGGTTCTGGTCTGAAAAGCCCCTGGTGGCCTCGCCCTCCCCTTGGCCATCCTCTGCCCCCCATCTGTGCAGGTGCAGGGGGCTTATCCTGGAGTGCCCATGCTGTAAGGCCACTGAGCAGGGCCAGTTTTGGGGGACAGCCAGGCACTCCCTGTGTTTCTGACCCTGCCCTTTGTGGGGATGACCCAGCTGAGCAGGAGCGGGGGTGCCCCTCTCTCACTGCCCCCCTTCAGGGCAGGCTGGACTGGGCCACCACACGGACCCCCATTTGCCCTCTGCCACGGTACCCAGATGATGTGGGCAGGTAGGGGTGCACCCCAGGCCTCCAGTGCAGCCAAAACCTAAACTCCCAGGTTTTGAAAATGGGAGCGGAGAGATCTTCCATTCTGCTGGGGGGTTGGGGGGTCCCAAAGCTGGGGGAAGGTGTGTGGGGAAACTGAGGCTGGGCAGGGAGGGGTCCTTGTAGAGAGCCCTCCTTGAGAACGCCCGGCAGGAGCCCCCGTCAGAACCCTGGGCCTATCTCATCTGGGGAGGACAGTGGGGAGGACAGATGGGGAGGACAGGACAGGGCTGGAAGGAGGGACTGGGCTTTGCCCAGACCACCCCGGGCTCTGGGGGAGATGGGCAGTGGAATGGCTCAGTGGGTGTGCTCAGGGACTCAGGGACCCAGTTGTGCAGACGCCCACAGATCCCAGAGCCCCAGGGCCATGTGTGTGTGCCCTACGTGCCACTCCCAGCAGGCAGAACGCAGACTGGGGCCCTGGGAAGATGTGGCCCCACCTGGCCTGTGCCATGCGTGGTGTGGCTGTGGTTGAGTTTATTTCAAGGGCCGTGCACTGGGGGTCACTGGCTGGGTTTGGAGGAGGAGCCCCTACAGGCGGCCTGTGCGTGTGGAGGATCTGGAGTGGACAGTGGGCCAGCCTGGCCCCTGACATAGGGGGCCTCTGTGTCCCCTCCCGTGGCCTTTCTAGCTTGAAGAAGCTGGGGGTGCCACACAGAAGCAGGTGTTGACAGTGGACGCTGGACAGTGATGGGGCTCAGAAGTCCGAGGAGTTTCGTCCCGCTGTGCCACTCCCGGGATGCCCTGGGCAGCAGGCCCAGGTGTGGGCACAGGCAGGTGCAGTGGAGCAAGGGGAGGCTGACCTGCGGGTTTCCGTGGTGACCAGTTGACCATCTTAGCAGACCCTCGGGGCCCCCAGAAGCGGTCCCAGCCCCCAGCCGGCAGGACAGTCTCCAGGCCCCGGGAGTGCTGGTCCCCTGGAGGGGAAGGCACGTGAGTGAGGATGGGGCGGCAGGCAGACTCCATAGCCAGCCATGCCCAGGAGACTGCGGCATCTGGGGGGACTGGCCAGGCGGGCCCCGTGGGAGGGCTGAAACTGCCCCAGTCTCCTGGGGTGACTGGTCTGTCGAGAACCATGCGCACACACATCAAATACCACACACAGACACACAACAGGAACACACACAGCACACACAGTCTCACTCGATGACGATGACGGGGCCCAGGGCTGGAGTGGGGCAGCTGAGCTCCCCACCCCATGGACTCTGCAGTCCTCATTCCCTGCCCCCTGGTTTCACAGCCAGAAACCAGGGCTCATCCCTGAGCACGAGCTGGCCTTCCCCTGGCATCCAGCAGTCTCCAGGGCCAGAGCATTTGCTTTCTGAATGTCTCTGTCCTCCCCCCTCCCCCACATGGCCTGGAGCCAGGCCACAGTCCCCTGTCCCCTGGATGGTGGCCCACAGCAGCCCCCACCACTCCCACCCCTGCAGCCCTTATGCTTGCCCGATGGCTCCCTGGACCAGCTCCGCGTTTTTCAGGCTGGCGAGCAAATAGCACGCACTCGGCCTGCGTCCAAGCCCTTTGCCAGAGACTGTCTCCCCACTGAAGGCCCTGGGGCCCTGGTGGGTCTCAGCTACTGGACCAGTGTTACCCGCAGGTGGGAGCCTGTGCAGGCTCTGGGGCCCCCAGACACAGCAAGGCTTTCCGCTGTCCCTCCCATGCCTGTGTCATCACCAGGATAAGTCATGTGTCCCAGCCGGGCTGCTGGGCTTCGGGGGATGAGCTTGTGTGGGGCAGACCCACCCCCAGGGGCTCACCTAGAGCCAGCCTTGTGGGGCAGACCCACCCCCAGGGGTTCACCTAGAGCCAGCCTCCTAGAGGAGCCTGCATGGACCCGCCAACATCGGGGAAGACTTTGACTCCTGAGGACATTTCTAGCTATTTGTCATGTGGCAAGAACTGACTGCCACTGGGGCCTGTGGGACCTCAGCACCCCCCCACCCGCTTCACCTTCCACAGGCAGCCCGCCCATCGCAACCACTGCTCAGGTGCCCACAGCCCCCATGTGTACAGAAAATTCCAGGGACCACCTCCAGCTCCGCAGCTCGCCCACCCTTCCCCAGCCTGTGGTCAGCACCCCAGTTATTGGGAGTTTTGGAAGCCGACTCTCTGGTGACTGTGGTTATTTGGGACTCAGGCAGGGGCTGGTGAGGGAGGAACCAGGGGAGGGCCTGCGGCTGTGGGATTTACTGCGAGGAGTGGGGAGCAGAAGTGCATGGCTGCTCTGAGAAGGCAGCCTGTTCCTGGGCCTGGCCTGGCGCTCAGGATCCAGGCCCCGGGGGCACACTCGGGTCTTAGGTCGCTGGTCTGGAAACGGGGATGCTGGTGTGAAATCAAGGGGACAGGGTTCTACAGTCCCTGCACACAGAAGGTCATCAGTGGATGCTAGCTCTGTCCTCTTGGGTCATTCTGCTCCTGATGGTCCTTTGAAATCGGGTCTCTGTACCAAACTGCAAAGGACCAGCTGGTTTTGAATCATTGCCTGGGACCATGGTACCTGCCCCTCACCGCCTCGTCACCTAATCTTGGCAAAGTGTCACAGCCTAGCTGGAGCCTTGCTCCGCCTCCTGGACACTCCCCCCCCCCCCCCCCCCCCCCCCCCCTTCCCCCCCCCCCCCCCCCCCCCCCCCCCCCCCCCTTCTGGACCTGTTCATCCCAAGCTCCAGCCCAGCCTCTGCCTCCGGTGGGAGGCTCCTCACTGCCCACTGGGCTCTTGTTCATGTTCCTGGGCGCCCTGCTGAGGGAAGAGCAGACCGTTTGCTAGCAGGTCCTGGGGGTCCCTGAGGCAGCCGGGACTCCAAGCAGGGAGAGGAGAGGGTAGAAAATGCAGCCTGACCTCCTCCAGTTCGGGTCTCGGGCTTCCTCCTGGGGAGGAGACAACAAAGAGCTGCGAACAGTCAGTCCCTGCTCTCTGGGTGAGTGAGGGGGAGCGGTGACCGCTCACGAGGCGGGGAGGCAGGGCTGGAAGGCACAGACCTGTCTATGTGGCCGGCCACGGTGCTGGAAATGGGCGCTCCGTCCCCTTGCTGCAGCCTCACTCATAAGGGCCACGGCCAAGGCCACGGCCACCGCCACGGCCACACCTCCCGTGTCTTTGTATTTCTTCTTTCCCGTGACCGGGCCAGTCATCGAGGCAAACAGAGCCACGCTGGGGGAGGGCTGTCCGCTGAGGTCTGTCTCCTCCCTCCTACTTGGACCCAAGGGCTGGCAAGTGTTCAGGAGCCCCAAGGCAGGAGCCGACAACGCTCACCTGGGTCAGATCTAGCCTCAGGATGCAGCTGGCTTCCTCTTGCTCACCTGGGGCTCCCCTGGGTCAGGCCAGCCTCACAGTGATGCTGGTGCCCTCCCACACACCTGAGAACTTTCTTGGTGGGGTCCTCAGGGTTGCATGGAGAGCATCTGCTCATAGAAAGGACCCAAGGGCCCCCAGGGAGGGAGTCACAGCCCGGGCCTCTTGACAACCTTTGTCACAGGCATTACATGGATTCTTTGGCTGGTCACCAAATGTCCCCTTCCTGGCCTACTTCACTCCCTC
The DNA here is from genome assembly GCA_004024625.1 of Mellivora capensis. Lineage (NCBI taxonomy): Eukaryota > Metazoa > Chordata > Mammalia > Carnivora > Mustelidae > Mellivora > Mellivora capensis. Next base: position 19,028 of record PISX010031447.1, read on the forward strand.
TAACTTCATCTGTGGCGGAATCTCATTTATGATGTGTGTGGATCTTGCCCTCCCCTCTTTCTTCTCTGGGCCACTGTTTTCCTCCCACCATTGTTGGCTGATCTGAAGAACCATAGACGGGGGCCTAAACAGCAGAAACATATCCTCCCCCGTTCTGAGGCTGGAGGTCCGGGATCCAGCTCTCTTGTCTCTCTGGAGGCCTTCCTGCTGGGCATGTAGACGACCATCTCTCCCCGTGTCCTCACGGGGTCGTCCCTTCGTGCCCATCTATGTCCCGATCACCTCCTCCTATAAGGACACCTGTCAGATTGGACGAGCACGCACCCTATGACCACATGTTGCCTCAGTCACCGACATAACGGACTCCTGTCCACACACGGTGACACTCTGAGCTCCTGGGGGTTTGGCCTTTGTACAGATTTTGGGGAGACAGAACTCAACCCATTACAGCTGGACAAAGCTTCTTGGGTCCCAGAAGAAGACGGAGGCAGGCTGAGGGGCATGGAAGGGACAGCATGACCGTTGCGCCAAAAAGTGGTGCCACCAGGTACAGGGACACTAGTGTCCAGTCAGGGCTGTGGGGGCCGCTGAGTGGCACGTCTCAATGGTCTCCCCAGCT
>PISX010031448.1:0-17370 GCA_004024625.1 Mellivora capensis
CAATATTTGTATTATATATAAATGGACTAAACAGCCCAAGTAAAGACAGAGATTGTCAGGCTGAATTATAAAAAAGGACTCAACTACATTCTCTTTACAAGAGATACATTATTAAATATGTATCAAAGATATGAAACACATAGGTTGACAGTAAAAGAACATAAAACGCTATTACCATGCAATCAATAATCAGAAAGTATGGCTATATTATTATCAGGCCAAGAAGACTTCAAGAACATGAAATATTATCAAAAGTCAAAGTCAGGAGGACATAACAATTGGAGCATGGTATGAATGCACCTAACATAATAACTTCAAAATACTGCAGACCAGATACTTTCTTACACCTCATTTACTGTTGGGAAATACAGAATACTCAATGTAGGAGCTTTTTTCTCCAGCAAATTTACACACATACACACACACACACACACACACTAGATAACACTGGGAAGGTTCCTCACCCATTGTTAATAAAAGTAATGATCACAATAGTAACAGCAACAACTACTACTAGTGTTTATATGCTATCTTCCAGATACTATGCCAAGAAGTCTATCCATCTTGTCCATGAAGATGTTATTTCTCTTTTTCCTATTTCAAAGATGAGGAAAGTAAAGATTATAAAGAGGTGAAAGGATTTTTAAACTGTCATATTACTAGCAGATGGCTGGGCTACAATTTGAAGTTCTTTACTGCTCACATTGATGTCTTACAGTGAATTATTCTAATGAGCCAACAGGTTTTTCTCTTTCTAAAATCTACTTAAATAACTGGATATTTGATTTGAGATAGGGAAAAAAGTTAAGAATTTTTAGTAGACCAAATGAAGAGAATATCAGGGACTATGGATAGAAGTCCATGAATTTCTGGGCATAAGAGGAATAGAATCATATTGGTAGTACAAAGACAGGTGGGAACACCTCACATTTAGACAGAAACCAATACTGGTATGGTAGCAGCATCTTTGGTCATTGATTACTGCCTGAGATTCTTCCTTAATATTTAAGTATCATTTTATGATGGGGGAAGGAAGGGAAAAAAGGAAAGGAGAGGAAGGAGGGATGGAGGGGAGAGATGGGGAGGGGAGGAAAGAGAGAGAGAGAAAGGAAGGAAGGAGGAAGAGAGAGAGAAAGGAAGGAAGGAGGAAGAGAGAGAATAAAAAAAAGAAAGCAAGAAAGCAAGACCCTCCTTTAACACTGAATTGTGGAGGGATATGTGCATTTATCACCACCTTCTCCCAAACCTTACTAAAATGACAAAAGTAAGACTTTTTAAAATGTTTAAAACCCTCCTGGACAAAGAATGGGAAGAAGACAACAGCAAACAAGAAATGTCAACTAATTTTGTGAAGATGGAAAGAGAATACAGGATTGATGTTGACTCAAATTCGAGCAAAGGAAGCACAAACCTATAGGCCCCCAGAGGGTAATATCAATGAGAAGCAAATTGGTTCATCCCTGAAGAACATGTAAAAGGTTCAGGGGTTGGAAAATAAGGTATTACACAACTTGAAGGTAAGTTTGGAGGTAAGAAAGGGAAGTTGACTTAAAATATGCATAAGAAGCAGTTAAATTATCAGTTTCTCTCTTCTGCCTTCTACATCAAGGTAACTACATATTTCCCATTCTCATAGGACAATAAGGGTCTATTTCCTAAAGAAACTGAAACAGAAATGCTCCACCTTGAACACATCAGGCACAGCTGAACACATGGATAAGGGCTAGATGGAAAAGAGAGAGAGAGAGAGGCGGGGCGGGGGGTAGGGGAAGAGAAAGATTAAACCTGTTTACTGAAAGGTGCCACAAGCCTTACCATCTCCTCACCCAGTTGCCAAAATGCCTAAAGACTGGATCCCAACTTCCTGGGCATTGTGGTTGACAGCTTTCCAAATGGTTCCACATAATACCTTTCTGTTGGCATTGGTAATAGCCTTCCCTTGTATGTGGGATGGACCCAGTGACTCAGTTCTAACAAATAGAATGTGGAAAAAGTGATGGAAAGATTAGGTAACTTAAGACTGTCTCATCTCGCTGACACTCTCTCTTGGCTTCTTGGACTGCTTACTTTAATGAAGTAACTCATCATGTCGGAGAGACTCAAGTGGCAAAAAAACAAGGCAGCTAACATACAAAAAGGAACTGAGGTGCTCAGTCCAACAGCCCACAAGGGAATGAATCTTGCCAATAACCTCGTAACTGAGCTTGGAAGCAGATCCTTCCCCAGTCGAGTCTTGAGATGACTAGAGCCCTCGCTGCCTCCCTTGGCTGCAGCCTTTGAGGCACCCTGAGACAGAGGAAGCAACAAACCATGCTCAGATCCTGACATGAAGAAACTGCAAGATAAATGCTGTTTCAAGCCACTACATTTTGGGATAGTTTTTTATGCAGAAATAGATAACTAATAAAGGCATTTGAAACATCCCTCTATCAAAAACCTGAGCAATCAAGATAAAAGACCTACAGAAATTGATGTCTGGTGTACTCTAAACAACAGAAGCCTGACCACCCTACAGTGAAGTCCACACACCAATACATTCTACAGAGGAATCCAGATCTACCAAATGGCTCTTCAATATGAACTGGCAACCAAGGGTCACCAGAAGTTGACTAAAAGCTCTGCCATGGAAGGCAGGCTAAAACAAACTTACAAAATAAACTTTAAGGAAATAGAAGCAATTCACACACACACACACACACACACACACACACACACACACACAGAGGCAGCAAGTTAAGCTACAAATTAAAATCACTAACCTCAGAAAGATAAAGATAGCACATGTATGAAGCAAAATTCTAGAAGGAGAAAACAACAAGGAGAAGGGTAAGGGGAGGAGGAGGAAGAGCAGGAGGAGAAAGAGGAAGACAGTGAGGTAGGAAGGGAAGGGAAGAAAATAAATAAAAATGGTTCTTGGGGCACCTGGGTGGCTCAGTGGGTTAAAGCCTCTGCCTTCAGCTCAGGTCATGATCCCAGGGTCCTGGGATCGAGCCCCGCATCAGGCTCTCTGCTCCGCTGGGAGCCTGCTTCCTCCTCTCTCTCTGCCTGCCTCTCTGCCTACTTGTGATCTCTGTCAAATAAATAAATAAAATCTTTAAAAAAAAAAAAAAAGAAAAAGAAAAATGGTTCTTGGAGGGATGCCTGGGTAGCTCAGTCATTAAGCGTCTGCCTTCAGCTCAGGTCATGATCCCAGGATCCTGCATCAGGTTCCCTGCTCAGCAGCAAGCCTGTTTCTCCCTCTCTCACTCCCCCGCTTGTGTTCCCTCTCTTGCTGTGTCTCGGTCCAAAAACATAAATAAAATCTTTTTAAAAAATGGTTCTTGGAAAATAACAATAATTGCTGAAATGGAAAATTCAATAGGACTGAAGATATAATTGAGAAAAAAAATCTCAAACTCTAAGGGTGATAGGATATAGAAGGTTAAACAACAACAACAACAATCTATTCAGGAAGTTTAGTATCTGACTAATAGGAGTACCAAAAAGAAATACAAAAGGAGGGTTTAATTGTTTAAAAAATACTAAATTAAACTTTCCCAGACTAGAAAATACATCTCTCTAGATAGAGACCCACAGAAATCTCATAAAAAATGATAATAATGATGATAATAAACCACAGTTCTGAAATTTCAGAACATCAGAGAAAAAACAAGAGCATAACAGTTTCCTGGGAGAGTAGATATAGATCATTTGCAAACAATCTGGAATATGAACAGTACTGGAATTTTCAAAAACATCAGAAACCAAAGGCAAGAGAATAAGAACATCAAAAGCTGGAGGAAACTAATTTTTGTAAAGATTTTATTTATTTACTTTGGAGAGAGAGAGAGGGAGGAAGCAGAGGAGGTAGGGGCGGGGGGAGATAGAGAGAATCTCAAGCAGACTCCCCACTGTAAGACTCTATCTCACAACCCTGAGATCATGACCTGAGCCAAAAAATCAAGATTCAGACGCTTAACTGACTGAACCACCCAGGTGTCCCGGGGGAAAACCAATTTTTAAACAAAAAGTCAATACCTAGTTTTGACTAGGAAAGCAAAAGAAACCAAAGTGCAAGTTCTAAAAAAGTTTTATACAAAGTATCTTTATGTAGGAAGTTACCGAACAAGGCAAACAAAACAAACAAAAAGCAGAAACAGACCCATAAATACAGAGAACTGGTGGTTACCAGAGGGGAGCAGGGTGGGGGTTGGGTAAAATGGATGAAGGGTAGTGGGAGATGCAGGCTTCCAGTTATGGAATGAAGAAGTCATGGGAGTAAAAAGCACAGCATGGGGACAAATGAAAGCTACGTCCATGGTGGGCACAGCATAAGCCAGAGCTGTTGAATCACTATGTTGTACACCTAAAATGAATGCAACATTGTGTATCAACTATACTTGATGAGAAAAACTTTTTTTTAAATGGTACACATGGGGTAATAAATCTATAGAAAGAAAATGATCTAGGTATGAAGAAACTGAATATGGGGAAAAGGGTAAGTTAATCTCTAGAAGGAAGGCAAAAAGTAGTGCCAATATAAGACTTGTACAACAAGTGTGGAAAAGATGCTGCCTACACTAGAACAAGTGGACTCAGGGCCCCAAAAGAGAAAAACGACCATCTAAACATTCACCTAATAAGGGCATTGGATATAGGAGAAAAGTTTGTCAAATGTACGAGAAAGATTAGCATCAGTTTCATGTACATTAAGCAAATTGAAAGTTGAGACAATTTTTAACCACATGGTAGCAAAAAGTTTTAGAAGAAAAACACCTTAACTGTAGAATACGATAAGACTCAGCAAGTGACTATTTCATGAAATATGCTTTTTCATAACCACAAGATGTATACTCTGAAAATATTTTTAATCCAAAATCTGAAATGTAATTATATTAGAAAGGATAGGCGATACAATGAGGAACAGAGGTGTAAGAGAAATCCTCACATACCATAAAAAGAACCGGATATATCACCAAAAATGACGAACCAAGAAATGGTGGTAGAGGAATGTTATTTACAGAATGGAATGGAATAGTCCACAGGATACACAAAGCAACTGAAATGGTTTTCTAGGAGATATGAAATAGGTGGGAAAAAGTATTGGTGCACTTCAATATAAGTCCTTCCATTTGTCTTTAACAATATACATATATTAATTAAAAAGAGCTTTAAAAACAAAAGAATTATACAAATCTGTTTCTCTCAAAGGATGTTCCTAATCCACAATTAAATGAAAAAGCCAAGATGCATCTGAATGTATGTGGTAAATTTCTTAATTTCACAGAATCAGAAAGAAATACACTTTATATGTGTGCAAATGAAAGAGCATAGACAATACTGAAAATATATATATACACATTGATTCTGATTTATTAGCGGAGCAGTAGAGTTGGGAGTGGGGGAAGAGAGATCATTAATTTCCATACAAAACTTTAACTTGTTACAAATGTGAAAATTAAAAATTCAATCATTTGGATCCTAAACTAGGTAAGTTTTTTTTTTTTTTTCACTGTAAAGGACATTAGTGGGACAATTGGTGAAATTTGAATAAATTTAGTAGATTCAAGTGCAACATCAAGGTTAATTTCCTGATTTTGATCATTATACCATTGTCCTCTAAGAGAATGTTTGTTTGTTTTTTTTTAGATTATTTATTTATTTGTTTGTCATAGAGAGAGAGCGAGAGAGAGCGAGCACAGGCAGACAGAGTGGCAGGCAGAGGCAGAGGGAGAAGCAGACTCCCTGCCGAGCAAGGAGCCCGATGTGGGACTCCATCCCAGGACGCTGGGATCATGACCTGAGCCGAAGGCAGCTGCTTAACCAACTGAGCCACCCAGGTGTCCCTAAGAGAATGTTCTTGCTTTAAGAAATATTTCGGTGTAAAAAGAGCTTTATGTCTGCAACTTTCAATCAATTCAGATAAGTGTGTGTGTGTGTGTGTGTGTGTGTGTGTGAATACAGAGAGAAAAATAAAGCAAATGTAGCATCTGAGAGAATCTGGATGAATTTAAGAGCATTCTCTGTACTATTTTTGCTATGTTTTTGTACATCTAAAGTCATTTCAAAATAAGAAGTAGAAAAAAAATTTAACCATGTGCAAACAAACTCTTATGTTACTCTCAGTAATATATCCTTGAGAGGGATACAAAAATACTGTCTTCTTGTCATTGTGTTATTAGGAAGTTCCCACCATCAGATACTCATTACCGAAATCATTTAGGAGCCAAGAGATGTTGTGTTTGTGCTCTTCTCAAGACAGAAGGAAGTTAAAATAACAAATAAGAGTCACCACCCTGAAGTGGTTTCAAGAAAATGCACCATAATTGTTTTTAGAAAGAATTATTTGGAAAGGAATATTTTTTGCTCTGCTTCTCATATTGCATCCGTATCAGACAAGTTGATCTTATTAAAGATAATTGAAATGGAATTTTAAGGCATACTTTTTTTTTAGGTGCTTCAAAACCCTGAATAAATTGAAATGGAGCCAGTTCCCCCAGATACATATTTGGAGTAATTGTTTTTTAAACTTTATTGAAGGCATTTCTGAACCAAGTCAGAGTTTTGTGTGGGTTAATATTTTCTAATATTTCACTTTCCTTCAAGGTTAGCCACTGAATACTAGGGCTAAATTTAATAAGTAACAAGAAAATAGTACTGGATGGTAAGCTCTGTTTAACTTCCCCACAAATCTACCCACTAAAATATAACTTATAAAATAATTTATAATAATAACATAATAATAAAGACTAAAGTCTTTCTATTGAGTTCAGTCACCTCTAAGCATATATTCCATTACAACCTGCCTCTGCCTTATTTACATAATAAATATGATGCATGGGAAGCCCAATTACTTAGCTGGGTAATTTAGGTAAGTCAATTTGTTTCAGTGGGTGTCACTTTTCCTTATCACTAGAAAGAAGAGCATTGGACTACATGACTTCAAGTTCCTTTTCAGCTCAAAGAATATTTGTATTAGGGCTCTCCACAAAAACAGAACTTATAGGATGGGGTACAGGCAGGAAGAGAGAATGAGAAAGAAGAAGTGAGATTTTGACTGATTTTAAGAAATTGGCTCATATGATCATGGAAGTGAAATTCTAAAATCTGTAGTCAGTGGGCAGGCTGGAGACTCAAGGAAGAGTTGCAGTCTGAACCCAAAGGTATCTGCTGGCAGGACCTCTCCTTGGTGGGAGAAGTTCAGTCTTACTTGGGTGGTATTTTTTTCTTTTTTTAAATAGACTCCATGCCCAATGGAGCTTAAACTCATGACCCTGTGAGCAAGAGGCACATGCTCTACCAACTGAGACATCCAGGCAACCCTCAGTCTTACTTATATTAATGTCTTCAACTGATTGTATGAGGCCCACCCACATTACAGAGGGTACTCTACCTCACTCAAAGTCCAATTTAAATATTGATTTCATGCCCATCAACAGATGAATGGCTAAAAAGATGTGGTGTATATATACAATGGAATATTACACAGCCATCAGAAATGAAATCTTGCCATTTGCAACAATGTGGATAGGTCTAGAGGATATCATTCTAAGTGAAATAAGTCAATCAGAGAAAGAAAATTATCAAATGATCTCAGTGATATGTGGAATTTGAGAAACAAGGCAGAGGATCATAGGAGAAGAGAGGAAAAAATGAAACAAGATGAAACTAGAGAGGGAGACAAACCATAAGAGACTCAATCTTGGGAAACTGAGGATTGCTGGAGTAGAAAGGGATGGGAGGGATGGGGTGGCTGCAGGATGGACATTGGGGAGGGTATGTGCTATGGTGAGTGTTGTGTATTATGTAAGACTGATGAATCACAGACCTATACCTCTGAAACTAATAATACATTATATGTTAATAATAATAAAAGAAATGAAAGAAAAATAAATAAAAGAAAAAAATAAATGTTGATCTCATGCAAAAACGTCTTCACAGAAACATCCAAAATAATGTCTGCCAAACCTATGGCTCAGCCAAGTTACATATAAAATTGACTATCATAATATTTTATGTTATAATCACTTTAAAAGTTTAAACGTCAAATGTAGTGTGAGAAGCATGGTCAGATTTCTCTTACAGAGAACCCTAAGAAACTCTACCACAAGGCCTTGGAAAACACTGTAGTTCTTGAGTAACTATGATACTCTTTATCAATGTGTTGGATCCATGGCATGGAGTGAAATTAGCTTGCAAACAGCATTTTCAGCTACCAATGGGAAGGACTTCATATGCAATGCCAAAATATAGTGACTTCAAGAAAAGATACTAAATCCTACTATTAAATCCACCTCATATCTACTAAAGAGGGTTCTGGCCTCAAGTCTCAGAATGTAGGTTTGAACAGAATTCAGAGGACTATTACCCACGTCTTTTCTTTCTAGAATTCTATGCACCAGTTTTCTTAGTTTGGATTCTGGCTCATCATTTTGGTGCTGTGATATCATATTTGGAGTAACGTAACAGTCCTCCCATCACATTATAAGGAATATTTATCTCAGCAATAAAAATATATTAACTAGCAATCATGTAATCACTTATTTAAAAATACAGTTTTGAAGGAAAAGAAAAACAGCAATGTTGTACCAATACTACCAAAAGAAAATATAAATCTCTTTTATTTGCTTCTTGACTATTTCTCTTCCAAGGATTCTAGTATCTTAGAATGTGGGACCAACCATAAAGCAAGCTACAGTCAGGCTTCCACTAGTATTCTCTCATTATTGCAAAATAACTATGAGCAAATTTAATCACCTCAGTACCCAACAAGAAAATGTAAGTGAAAGAAGCCACAGTTTGAGAACATAGCCCTCCCTGGTCTTTACAACATTTCTTAGTCTTCTCTTTACATATTCATCTGAGGACTTTGGTTATAAAGGCAAGAAAGAACCCACATGGTGGTCTGGTTCCAGAATTCCCAGCAAGATCAACTTTCTTGGGATTAAAATGAGTAGAGAGTGGCCATCAGACGGATTCTGACATTCAGTTTGCCTGCACGTCCTCAGAGAAGTTTGAAGGAAGGAGGTAACTATTGAGCTACTGCCCATGTGCAACTGAGCAGAGTTGGCTCTCACTGTTGAATGTGGAGTAATAGTCTAAGAAAGAGAAAACCTGGAGGTCCTCATTAATGAGTATTCTCTAACCCTCTTCAATGTCCTACTCTCCAAACCCCCCCTCCTGGACTGAGTGAAAATAAGCCTTTCTCTAAGTCTGAAGCTCCTCGTTGGGTGTTTTGGTAAATCCACAGGCACCTTCTCAAGTTGCAGCTGTTCTATGATCTGGTCCTTTCAGGGGGCTTGTGTGTGAGGGGGCACAGCCTGGATGCTTCCAAACTTTTTTTTAACTAAGCCACAAACCAGATCTAATGACAAGCTGTCAAGTTCAACAGTATGAAATTTACAATAAATACATAAATAAATGATTATATTGTACTTGTACACATTGGACTCATATGTTACATATCATTTATATATAGTGAACTGGGAAAAAAAATCTGGTGGCTGTCCCCACACATTAGCAAATATTGTTTACTTGCAATTCCAAGGGAAAAAGAGGTTATTATTGTCATTAAGGCCAATACTAAAGGGCAATGATTTAAAAGGCATGAAAAGTTCTTCAAATCGACTAAAGCACACAATAACTGAGTGCATTTGTAAGCCAACAGGAAGAAAGTTAGTCCCACGCCATTCCTTTCATGAGCTGTTAACTGGCAGAAAGAGGTAGAGAGAATGAATCACGACCTCCATGCCCATGGAATGAAAGTAAAGTACCAAATAAATGGCTGGTCAAGGGCCCAGGTTAAGAAAGTCTCTTGCTGCAGACGTGGAACCACAGCTATCCCCAACAGGAGAACACTGAGAAGGTGTTGTGGACCTCCAGAGCCCAGTGATTCCCCTAGCCACCCCCCCTCCCAAAAAAACCCTAGAAATTAGCTCCATCCAATGGTGTCCGAGTTCCCCCATCTGCATGCCTTGACATGAAATCCTCAGCAAACCAGGAAGTTAAAGGTCTCGCAATAAGATAGGGACACTCTTTTAACCACTTGACAGGGAATTATGAAAGAATATAAAGTTATATATGTATTTATACATGGAGTTGGAATGGTCATCAGAAAAAATAATGAAACTCTGTGCATGTATGGGATTGTGCTAGAGACACAGGACACACAGCCTTGTTCCTAAACGACTTTCTGTCTTAAAAAAGAGGTGCTTCCTTAGGAAGAAAACACTCTTTACCTGCATGATGTGGACTCCTCACCCTTTCTGTTGAGGTTGGTACTTGGCAATTTTGACTCAGAAATTAACTTCAGATAAGCAGATATGGGGCTTCCAAAGATACAGTTGAACTGATAAAAAGCATTCAGATGGTTATTACTTTGCACAACCAAAGTGATTCTCAGGATACAAAAACAGCCATTAAAGATATCAGGTTCTACTCTGGAAAACAGCATGGAGGTTCCTCAAAAAGTTGAAAATAGAGCTACCCTACGACCCAGCAATCGCACTACTGGGTATTTACCCTAAAGATACAAATGTCGTGATCTGAAGGGGCACATGCACCCGAATGTTTATGGCAGCAATGTCCACAATAGCCAAACTAGGAAGAACCTAGATGTCCATCAACAGATGAATGGATAAGGAAGATGTGGTATATATACACGATGGAATACTATGCAGCCATCAAAAGGAATGAGATCTTGCCATTTGCAATGACATGGATGGAACTAGAGGGTATTATGCTGAGTGAAATAAGTCAATCGGAGAAAGAGAACTATCATATGATCTCCCTGATATGAGGAAGTGGAGATGCAATGTGGGGGGTTTGGAGAGTAGGAAAAGAATAAATGAAATAAGATGGGATCGGGAGGGAGATAATCTCTTAATCTCACAAAACAAACTGAGGGTGGCAGGGGTGGGGGGGATAGGGAGAGGGTAGTGGGGTTATGGACATTGGGGAGGGTATGAGCTATGAAGTGTGTAAACCTGACGATTCAGACCTATACCCCGGGGCTAATAATACGTTATATGTTAATAAAAAAATAAAAAATTATATTAAAAAAAAGATACCAGGTCTTTTCAAATGAAATGGCCAAACAACATCTGCTTCACCTTAGAGGAAACAAATGGTTATAAATTTTATTTCACTCCTGCTTGTGTGATTCTGTGTATAAGAACCGAACCTTTGGGAAATTGCTGGTCAAAGGTATTTCAGTGTCACAACAGCGCTGCTCAAAGCATACAGATTCTTCTGGTTCTTTTTTTACAATAATGTCTGTAATTAATAATAGGGTAGTTGACAAGGTGCTCGGTGGTATATTAAACATTCATGTTTCCTGACAGGTTTGCAATCTATACAAATAGGTTCATCTAACTTTTCCAACATTGCTACCCCTTCCCTTGACCCCCTGCGCGCTGGCCCGTTTCCTTCTGTCTCTATGACACTGTTCCTCAAACAAGCCCGTCAACCTCCTACACAGGAAGCACGTGTGTCTCTGCTCCCCACCTTCACAAATAGCTTCGCCTTTTCCCTCTTTTTTTACATTTTTCCTCCTTTTCCTCCTTCCATCCTCTTACTCTCCCCCAACCCCCCAGTTCACCCCCAGTCCCCTCCTCTTCGGCCAAAGTTCCTACTTTCCACATTCATCTTTGTTCAATTATCTAATGTTTTTATGTAAACATTGAAGGAAAAAAACATGCCAGAACATTCACTAGGCCAGAAAAAAAGGGGGGGGGGGTGGAGAATGAACTTCAAAACTGGAAAGACAACAACATCACTTCGAGAAGAACTCCAAATGCTTATTATGGAGAAGAGCGAAAACTAGAACCCACAGCCCTTCCTTCCTCGTGTGCCCTGCTGTTCTGTTACAGATCAGAGCCAGCCATTCCTCCTTGGCCGCAGCTCCAGTGGCAGCCTGGAAAGTTCTGGAAAAGCGCTTCTGCGCGCGGTTAGAGGTATTCCAGAAGCTGGACACTCAGAGGACAAAGCGGTACATCAGAACAAGAAAGGCTTAGTAAATAAAATAGGTAAATAAGCACGGCGAGGAGGGAAACTATGGTTTCACTAGAAAAAGCCTTTCTGGGTAATAGAAAACTAAAGAAATACTAGGAGAAATCAAGCAAAAGAAAATTAGGAGCCGCAAAACTGGAGATAAAGTAGAATTAGAGGTAAAAGAAGCAAAGGCAGGATGTAATCTGGAAGGTCAATTGATAAAATGTGTAGCAAGCACTGAACCAACACCAATCAATACAGCTCGGTATGAACCGAATCCTAGTCTAATAACCACATCACATCCATTTTACGGTGCTATCTATCACACGAACAGCAGGAAACTGCGGCAATTCAACTTACTGCACACTCTGGCGAACTGGCTTCCAAGCCTCGTTTGGAAGGAGCTGTCTCTGATAAAGGGCGAGGGAGCAGAGAGCTTGCAGAACAAACCGCTTGTGAGCTCCCGTGAGCACAAATCTGGGGCACGAGTGGGACAGAGGGAGCAGAGAGAGAAGGACGTGAAGCATGCCTGCTCAGGTTCCCCATGGGATCAGGAAGTCCTGCGGGACCCTGCCAGGCCAAGTTATGGAGAAGGGTGTGGGGCTCGGGTAGAGGTAGGGACAGAGAAGGCTGGGCAAAGCTTGAATCGCACAGAATTATGGAGAAGCAGCAGCCTGGGAGCTGGTCAAGACGGCTGAAACTAACTAAATGGAAACTGACTTCCCCAGAATGAAGGGTTTTATGTAGCCTGTGCTTTTTTCCTATCTTTACATGGCTGTGGCATTTTGACTTTTCTCCTGGAGGGGGTGGGTGGGGAGAGTCCGGAGACAAAAAAAAATACATAGTAAGCAAAAGTTGGAGAACACACTAGACACCCTAATATCAAGGCTGTCTGCACCATCCTCTTTCCTCCTGGTCTTCCCAGAGCCTGCGCTCTTCACCTGGGGCAAGGGACGCAGGGCCACCAAACCTTCAAGGACTGCATCACACATGTTCTCCAAATTTGTTTCAGGAGAACAGTTTTTCATAAGAAATCAAAATAGAGCTTCGTTTTCTTCACCAGTAGTATTCTCTATTTCTCTATCATTATCATTTGCTTTCAGTTTGTTACATTTTGACTTCCTTTCCTTAACAGAGAGGTCAAGTCCGCTGCAAACAGAGAGGTCTACCCCACTGGTAGAGAGGTGTGGGACAAGTACTTCAGAGAATTAGATCTGTTCCCCTGTTAGCATGCAGGCCCTTCCTTGCCTCTGAAAAAGGACACAGATGGGAGCCCTGTCTCAGCATTTGCTCTGATTACTCTAGGGAACTTCCAAAGCATTTAAGCTGGGCAAAAAAAACCACACCTACCTGGTAAAGAATGTGTGTCAGAAAGCAGATTTAGGATAGAAAATAATTTTCAAATGGTATATAGTTTTATTTTAATACCCCTCGACCCTTTGCCAGCCACATTAACCAAAACAATAAGAGACGACACGGGTTAATCAGAAAGGAATACAATAGTCCACGTCTGAACTTAGTCGAGGTGCTTCATGTAACCACAAGCCTTGACTCCTGGTACACAGACATTTATCTATGCAAAGTTTAGTGTCCTCAATTTCTCGTAGGGACGCGTGCAAATGCACTGTTTTCTGAGGAATTTACAATTTTCCCTAAATTATTTTGGAACAATATTTGGCAGCCCACGTAAGAACTTACCAAAATTCTCCTCTCTTCTCCTTGTAAGGGATGTAGAAGTGAGGGGTCGTTAATAATAAAAGCACCGACTCGGCAAAACTGAGCCTTTCTAGAGCCAAAACAAACCTGAAAGCCTCCAGTTTCACCCCAAATTTAGAATCCAAAGTTTAAATCCAAATGCCTGAAACTCTATCTTTTTGTTCTCACAGATCTAACTTCAGCGTCCAAATCCAGCGAATGTTTCTCCCACAAATGACCTTCTAAACATGTTACATGACTTTCATGTTCTATTTTTTTTTCAAATTACATCAAGTAATTTTTAAAATGAGACTTAAAAATGCTCCATCTTGTGTTTCATCTAATAATAGAAATGTGTGGCCCTCTAATGACCCGGAAGTCCTTAAAGCTGTGTCTTTGACACACTTGGTATGTTGTCACATTTGAACGTAAGTAGGTATTATCATTGGATGCTGAATGGGAAGAAAAGTCACGAATGTGATGATGGAAGCATGTCAAGGACAGAAATGAAGGGGAGGGAGAGAGAAAAGTGAAACTCTGCAGGTACACGGGCATTCGGAAAGACGTGCATCACGGCTGGTTCCCTCTAGCACAGATTACACCTTCAAACTCGGGAACAAAAAAATAAATAAAACAGAAACAAATCTCGATGGTCAGAAGTCAAAACACGGAAGAAGGAAGGAAATGAAAATGAGTACATCAGGAATTTAAATAAATTCAGGCATCCAGATTTTTTTTAAAAGGGGGGGGCGGTGGAGAGGAAAGGACTCCTAGAACCTATAGGGCACTATCTTTGCTGCATCTTACAATCTTGGGAAATAGCATGAGAAAGAAGAGTAGAGACAGACAAACATTGTTCTTCCTCTGGTAAATTTTACGATGGATTCTGGAAAATAGGGACCTGGTTTTAACTTGAAGTTAACTCTTTGTAAAATGATTGTCATTAAAACCTAGTAAGACTTCATTTAGTTCCAGAAAACTGAATGCACAAGTTGGGGTTATCTAACTTGGACTATAGTTTCCCAAAACAGACATATACAGGCTCTGAAAGCTTGGGTCCTTTTAGCCCTGGATGTGCTGGTGATGCCAACTGAGTCTGATTCTTTGTTTCCTTGTTGGTAAGAGGCATTTAGTAACATGCACACATCTTGCCCCAGGATTACCATGTGTATCCAATGAAATCTATGACAATACTCTGTAAACTGTAAAATACCATGGAAAAACCAGGGCTATTACTATCAATGTGCATGAAAGAAGATTTTTAAGTTACAGTTGACAATCTACTAAGAGGGAGCCAACACCCAATTGGCTTTAACAGAAGAGGAGAGAGTGAAGTGATCCTGTTTTCATCCTCACTGGTTAGGCTACATTGCTAAAAGACCTGAGAGGAAAGGATTTCCATCTTTCTATGTCTAAATGGCTGGTAAGAAAGAAGGACCACCTGCCTCACTCTTTGTTGAAAACAGAACCAAAAGAGCCCAACAGAAATTACAAGGAGATTTCATTTGGTTAGAAGGAATTGACTATAGGGGCACCTGGCTGGCTCAGTGGGTTAAAGCCTCTGCCTTCAGCTCAGTCATGATCCCAGGGTCCTAGGATTGAGCCCCGCATCGGGCCCTCTGCTCAGCGGGGAGCCTGCTTCCTCCTCTCTGCCTGCCTCTCTGCCTACTTGGGATCTCTGTCAAATGAATAAATAAAATCTTTTAAAAAATTGACTATAAATACCTATTATCATTTTCAAATCCAATTCTTACAGTTTTAGGTATAAGAAAAGAAAGGAGTTGGTAATTCAGAGAAGACTCCCCCTGACAAATCTCTGTGTGAAAAGCATATTCTTGAGACGCAGAGGATATAATGTGTCCAGTCCAACAGGCAGGAATCCATTCTCCCACCGAGAGGTGAATGTGTTTTCATATATATAAATCTGTGAAGAGGGGGCACCTGGGTGGCTCAGTCAGTTAAATGTCTGCTTTCGGCTTAGGTCCTGATCACAGGGTCCTGGGATTGAGCCCAGTGTTGGGCTCCCTGTTCAGTGGGGAGTCTGTTTCTCCCTCTCCCCCCCGCCATGTTCTCTCTCTAAAATAAACAAAATCTTAAAAAAAAAAAAATCTGTGAAGAGATTCGAGAGTTGCAAAGCACAGCCCTTCAATGGCCATCCCACAGACCCCTGAAGAAGCCTAGCTTTCTTCCCTAATCTTCAAGAAACAGTTCTCTAGAGTGAGCACTTCCCATTTCCCAAGAACCTCTTCCTTCTTGTTCTTTGAAAATCACCCCTCACCATAAATTCCCCTAACTCTTGGGGTGTGAAATAGGGCAAGTAAAAGGCACCCCCGTCTATTCCCAACTGCCTCAGCTTGGAAAACAAAGCAATGACTTCATTCATGTTGGGCTCAGGCTTTCCTTCTGGAGCGATGAAAATGTCTGGAACTAGATAGAAGTGTCTGCACAAGACATTCAAGCCTCCCTATATATTCAAAGATCTGTGACTTCCTGAAAATTCCTGATTATTTTGAATAGAATATTTAAAACTGAGAAAAGAGAGACCAATAGCTGACCAAAAACTCAGCTATGATATCTGATGGCTAAGAAGAAAAAAGACCATGAGAAGACTGTCAGAGATAGAAAAAAGTCCTCATACAGAACCCACTACCAGCTTTCTAGGTCTGTACTAACCAAAAGCCAAGAAGCTGGGAAGTGCTGGGATTCCACACTGAACCTTGTGTGCAGAGTGCTGACCTGACTGGCAGCCTGGTGTGGCCCAGGAGGCGCCCGAAGGGCACAGCTCCCCGTGGAGCACCTTAGGAGGACCTGCCCGAATTGCTTCCACTAAAGCCTGCCTGGCTCGCCATTGTTGAGACATTCTCACAAGATTACTTCCTGCAAGAGCTGGAAACAGGTCGTCCTTTACCCAAGAATTCTGCAAGCAGGCATAACAAATATCCAAACCACCCATAAGGTGAATTTACTCCTTCAATTATGTTACTTGTGTATCAACCTTTTGTCTGTACTGTTATTTGCAAATATCTTCTCCCATTCCGTGGGTTGCCTCTTTGTTTTGTTGACTGTTTCCTTTGCTGTGCAGAAGCTTTTGATCTTGATGAAGTCCCAAAAGTTCATTTTCGCTTTTGTTTCCTTTGCCTTTGGAGACATATCTTGAAAGAAGTTGCTGTCGCTGATGTCGAAGAGGTTACTGCCTATGTTCTCCTCTAGGATTCTGATGGATTCCTGTCTCACGTTGAGGTCTTTTATCCATTTCGAGTTTATCTTTGCGTACAGTGTAAGAGAATGGTCGAGTTTCATTCTTCTACATATAGCTGTCCAATTTTCCCAGCACCATTTATTGAAGAGACTGTCTTTTTTCCACTGTATATTTTTTCCTGCTTTGTTGAAGATTATTTGACCATTGAGTTGAGGGTCCATATCTGGGCTCTCTACTCTGTTCCACTGGTCTATGTGTCTGTTTTCATGCCAGTACCATGCTGTTTTGGTGACAGTACAGACAAAATGTTGATATCCAGGATCTATAAAGAACTTCTCAAACTCAACACATGCAAAACAGATAATCATATCAAAAAATGGGCAGAAGATATGAACAGACACTTCTCCAATGAAGACATACAAATGGCTATCAGACACATGAAAAAATGTTCATCATCACTAGCCATCAGGGAGATTCAAATTAAAACCACATTGAGATACCACCTC
>PISX010031449.1:0-17375 GCA_004024625.1 Mellivora capensis
AAAAAAAAAAAAAAAAAGTAAGTAAGTAAATAAATAAATAACAGAATCAGTCCTATAAGTGCAGACAACAAATTTTTGGTGTCCAGAGGTAAGAGAGGTGAGAAGATGGACAAAGTAGTTGAAAGGGAGTGAGGGATCATGGCTTCCATTTGTGCAATGAATACGTCATGGGAATAAAAGACACAGCCCAAGAAATATAATCAGTGATGTCCTTCTGTTGTATGGTACCAGACAACAGCTACACTTGCAGAGAGCAAAACACAATGTATAAATTCGTTAAGCACTATGTTGCACATCTGATAGTGATGTAACATTGCATGTCAACTATAGTCAAACAAAAATTAAGTAACATGAAATAAAATAAAAATTAAAAAGTAAAGAAAACAACTAATCCTTAAAAACAACAAAACTAAACAAAAAAAATACCTACAGGGTTCTTACAGCCTATTATCTTTATGTTAGCAAATGCCTATCTTCCTAAACATGCAGATGGCATGGGAAAGAGAAATGGAAATTGCATTTTAAATAAAATTAGAGGCAACTGTATTTCCAAATTGCAATATGACACGTGGAATCATAGATGGTTGAGGTTCAAATAGGAGAGCAGGAAGATGCGAGGACCAAAAAGAAGAAAGAAAAAGAGAGAAAGGAAGGAAGGAAGGAGAAGGAAAAGAAAACTCTCTATGGCTTCAGATCTCAGTAAATGTCTAAAGAATACAGTTCTCCTGTTACATAATTCTTACTTGGAACAAGAGGGAAGGATGTACCAGCTAGTTTGGGGAGATAAATAAGAAGATCAATAACTCTGCTGGTGGTGTTGTGGGGGGATGGGGTGGCTGGGTGATGGACACTGGGGAGGGGATGTGCCATGGTGAGTGCGGTGAACTGCGTATGACTGATGACTCAGACCTGTACCCCTGAAACAAATAATACATTATATGCTAATAAAAAAGAAGATCAATGACTCTTTTTATATCTTGATAAAGAAACTTCTGCAAATCTTTATCAGTGGGAAGAACCAAGAGGAAAAAAACAACACAATGTAAAATGTGTTCCAATTTATGTAAAATGGAGAATGACTCTAATATTAGAACTTTCATTATATCAGTGTTTGCTTTTATATGACTGAGAACATTGTAGGTTTACATCACAAAACAAACAACAAGAGAACAGGGTTAGCTGGGGTGTGCAGGGTGTGCTGTGTGTTACTGTCATTCACTTCGTACACAACGTGATAAATTCATTTTGAACACAGCTCAGTGATGGGATTTCCTTCAACACAGAAAGTCCCATATCACTCCTCTGCAGCCAATCATACTGAGTCTTTATCACACATAGCTGGTGAATTCTATTATTTTTTTTGCATTTATTAAGTTGATCATAGGCTTCTTCTTTCTTCTCTCAGCATGGTGAAGAACGTTGCTTGATTTCTGACTATTGCATGAATCTTTCATCCCCGTTGTTGACTACGCTTGGTCTTGACGTAGCATCCTCTCTATGTCTTGCTCAATTTGTTTGGTTCCTATTTTGTTGAAAATATGTATATTTATGGCAGATATTTGATTTTAATATCCAATATAACATTAGTTTTAAAATATGGATATTCATGGAGGATATTTTATTTTTATCCATTTACCTTCTTTTGTCTTCATCAGGTTTTGATATCATGATGAAGCTGGACTCATGAAAGAGTTAACCAGTCGCAAGTTCTTTCACTGAACTCAGGTTTAACTGCAAATGCTAAAAGCACAGATATTAAGGGTACAGTTCAGTGCATTTTGACAATTGTCTTAACCAAGTGCAGCACCTCTCCACATTAGAGAGAACATGTCCATCACCCCAGCTTCCTCCTCAGACTCACCCTCTTCTCAGATTTCCTATATCATAATGTCCTTTGGGCCACTCTTGAATAGAATAATCAAAATATACTCTTTTCTGTCTGGCTTTTTTTTTTTTTTACTAAGCATAATATTTTTCAATTTAACCCATTACATTATACAATATTTATAATTTTTTGGATTTGAAAAGTAGGGATACATCATATATACCAAATACTAGAATAACATATTACATGAAAAAGTTCCAGAAACTAAAAAAGACATGTATACGCATATGGAAAGAAAATATGCTGTACCCGGGAGAATCATCACCATTCAAACAACGGATCATCACACATCCAAGAAATTTACAAGGTTTTTTTAAGTTACAGAACAATCTTTCATTCACAACTGGAAAATAATATAAAAAGTCCTTAAACACAGGAAGTGTGACCCAAGAACCTTCTATTTAGCTAAACTGCCCTTCAAGTATGAAGAAACAAAACTTTCGGAACATGCTGGGGTGCAGTCCATACAATCCTCATGACTACCTGCTGGAAAAAAAGAAAAAAATAAATAAAGTAAAAAAATTGAAAAAAAATCCAGATGAGAGGGGTTAAATATCCAAAATAGAATTTATGATGAGCCCTAAATCCATTTATCAGTAGAAACAAGGAAAAAGAATGTGTTCAATTTGGTGTAAATATTTTCCAATCTGACAACAGAGATAAACACAACAGAGAATATTAGGTACGGGGAGAGGCATGGGGAGTTAAAGCTGCTGTGTTGAAAGCTGCATGAGAGGCTGGGAACTCGAGTAGTCAGATTATGATGTCAGTTGTCTGAAGTTAATAGAAAAAAGGTAATAAAGTAAACATTCATTAATGAATGGGAGAGGAGGGAGAGAAAGAATGGAAAGGAAATTGGATATATATGAATTCTGTTATTATTCAATGTGAGTCAATAGGTGTGATATACAGAGTAAATTCAACATGCTATATAAATTGTAAGTGCAAGTATACACCAATGATTGCCTTCCAGTTTACTGTAAGAAATACAAGGGACAACAAATGAAATAGACCACATAGAGAACGTTTAAAAAAAAAAACAAACCTCAAATGACCAGCACAACATAAAATCATAACTGAGCCAAAGAAAGGCTGGCATTAATGGATAAAGTAAGAATGTAAGATCTGTTGGGATTTAACTCCTCTATAGGGGAAAAAAAAAAAAAAAAAAAAAAAAAAAGCTAATTTGTTCCCATTAAGTACCTATGAAATTAAATTTGTGGTTTTACTCGAGCTGACGACATGGTCCCCAAGTCAACAAGTCAATAAGTAAACAAAGCCTCATCCCTCTGCACCCACCTGTCTTCCTCCTAACTGCACAGCTCCTGTGGATTGCAGCCCGACCTCCGTCATCACCGCCTGGAAGCTCCTCAGCCCTCAGGCCTCCCACAGACACCACATCATGGCGACCAGCCCAGTCTTTGCCCCGCTTGCTACCGCCCCCCAGTTCAAGGCCACCGGAGACTCAGTAGCCTTTGAAGAGCTCTCCTCCTGGCTCTCAGGACTTAACTATGTCAGCATATTACTTTCAAATCCATTTTCCTAAAATTCATTTATTATAACCGTATCTCATGTGGTAAGTCCATGAATGGTTCTCTACAAAGCTCTACCATAAGAATGGCCTCCACACTTTTCTCCAGTTCTTTTTTTAGTACTAAATTTTAATTTCAGTACAATTAACATACAGTGTCATGTTAGTTTCGGTTGTGTGGTAACCCATTCAGCAATTCCAGGCATCGCCCTGTGCCCCTCACCACGGGCTCCCTCCGGAGTCCTCATCATCTCTTTCCCCTTCCCTCCCACCTTCTTCCCCTCTGGTCACCATCGGTTTGTTCTCTGCAGTTCAGAGTCTGTTTCCTGGTTTGCCTCTCCCTCTCTCTCTTTTTCCCCCCTTTGTTGGTTCTTTCATTTCTTAAATTCCACATCTGAGTGAATTCGTACGGTATTTGTCTGTCTCCGAAGGACTTATTTCACTTAACATTATATCCTCTAGCTCCATCCGCATCATTGAAGATGCAAGATTTTATTCTTTCTTGTGGCTGAATAATTTTCCACTGGGAGCAACTGCATCTTCTTTATCCATTTATCCATTTATCAATAGATGGGCAATGGGCTCCTTCCATAGTTTGGCTGTTATACATAATGTTGCTATAAACATAGGGCTGTATGTATCTCTTTGAATTAGTGTTTTCGTATTTTGAGGTTAAATACCCAATAGTGTGATTGCTGGGTCCTAGGGTAGCTCTTTTAACTTCCTGAGGAACCACCATGCTGTTTCCCAGAGTGGCTGCACCATTGTGCATTCCTTCCAACAGTGAAAGAGTTTTTATTTTTCCACATCACTTCTCTCTTATGTTGTTGATTTTAGCCATTCCGACAGGTGTGGGGTGAGAGCTCATTGTACTTTTGGTTTGCATTTTCGTGATGATGAGTGGTGTTGAGCATCTTCTCATGTGTTTGTTGACTGTCTGGATGTCTTCTTTAGAAAAATGTCTAATCATATCTTCTCCCATTTTTAATTGGATTATTTGTTTCTCAGGTATTGAACTTTATCAGTTTTTTATGTATTTTGGATCTTAACCCTTTACTGGATAAGCCATTTGCAAATATCTTTTCCTATTCAGTAGGTTGCCTTTTACTTTTGCTGATTGTTTTCTTCACTGTGCAGAAGACTTTTTATCTTGAAGTAATCCCGGTCTTCCTCCAGTTCTTGTTTTCAACTTATATTTCTCTTCCCCTACAGACCACACAAGCCATTCCATTTGTCTTTTACCCAGTACCATCTTGATTTAGCCGATCAGGACAGGTGCTCGCGTGCGCGCATGTGCACACACACACACACACACAATAACTGACTCCGTATTCAGCCTGTAACAGCCCCACATGAGAAACACCTGGGGTGATTTCTAACTGTATTCAAAACGTGCTGGATCACCTTGTCCATCTGCAAGGGCAGAATGCAAATATTATCTCTTCATGAAGCACTCATTGATCCACACATCCCCAGTCAGAATTAATTATTCACTCATGCAGGCTTCCATGGGGATGTTCTTGCTCTCTTGACCAAACTCAGTAGAAAATCATTTGTGTTTCTGTTTTCCTGTTTAATAGATACATTATTGAACAATAAATAACTCCTAGATGAATATTATTGGGTCAAAAGTGCTATGTATCTGTAATTGTGCAATGTACGAAAGCACATTTTGTGATATATTTGTAATTGTTTAAAAAAAAAAACTAACAAAATATAGCAGGTTTCTTTAATAATCTGTTTCTAGAGGTAGCTGGCTTTGTATCCCCGATCCTACTGATTCCTGATTCTAATCAAATAGTAAAGAGACATATTCAGTGTTTGGAAAATTTTTTCAAATATTTAATACCTCAAAATGAGATAAAAATATAACTTGAATTCATTTAGTAGAGGCTGAATTTCTCAGCCCGTGGGCTGATTTCCTAATGCACCTTCTGTTTTGTCTAATCTATATTGTATAAGCACACAGTGATGAATATGCATTGTTTTTTAATGAGCACAGGGTGGTCCCACAGAGTAATACTCATTCTCGCACTCCAAATGCTGGCATGCTTTTAAAACAGAGCACTTAATACATTCCAAACTTTGGTTTTACTCTCTTCCAAAAATAGCTTTAAAAATACCTGCCCTGAAAGCATCTCACATTGTTTGTATGGGAGCATAAAACCTGAGTGCCTATGGTTCACGGACACATTGTGAGGGAATGTTGGGCTGTTCTTTGGAGAACATTCACGGTGGGAGAATGCTTGCACCTAGGCTCTTTCCCTTGGTTACTGGGTTAAAGATCTTTGCGGTCAATCAATCTAGGACCAGTATATATGTATGCATGCTTCAGGAAGCAACATCCACCAGTGGTCTGCAGCAATGGGAAAACAGAGGAGGGAATCACTAGAGAAGGCACACCCGAAGACCAGAGAAATGGCTACCAGAGCAGAGAGCTTAGACAGCAGGGTTCTTTGCTCCGAGAAGTAAGGACTTGCTTTGTCTTGCAAGCAGATCCCCCCGGAAAGGAGGATTTTGTAGGGGAGAGTGGTGCCATTGGACTTCTTAAAGCCTGCCAGGGAACTGGTAATTTAGCCAGGAATTCTCCTGTGGTTTTTTGCTCCTGGTGTTGTATTTTAGGTGGCTTTTCCTACGTTTCAGGTCCTTCTATCCTAGTGAACGGATGGAGGCTTGTCTGGGGAACATTTCAAGTTAGAATTTAAATGTGGGGCTATTTTTCCAGCAGTCTGGGCTCACCACAGCTCCTACCTCCAAGTCTGGTTGTGCAAGTGAGTTTCCCAAGCTTCCCCATCAGTCCAGTCTCCAGGGAGCCCTGAGTTGGGGGTGGGTGGGGGCAATGCTTCACACACACTGTCAGTTACGTGCAGCAAGAGTAAAGACTGATTTTTTTTGTTTTGTTCACAAAAGTGTGTTTAGCGGATGTATTTCCAAGGAACCTATTTCAAAATAAGATGCTTCTCAGGGTTAAAAATACATTTTGCATAGCAGAGAAGAATAAACAACAAATCTCCTTAAATTTCAATGCTGATGATTTTAAAATCTGGACACATTTTTCTTGACATTATCATTCTGTTGTTCAAATATGACAATATTTTGGTCTTCAATGTTTTCCTTTTTTGCTACTTGGGAAGTATGTAAAGTGCTGCCATAAGTTTTTTTTTAATATCTTTAAAATATTAAGTGTAGTTATAAGTATCTCGGACTGTGGGTCTTACCAAATCAAAACTAAAACAGAAACTCAATATTCTTTTCCTGGTTAACAGATATTTCAATTAGTGAGCCCAAGGAGAGTTGATTTCTTCCTTTGTACCATGGGTTTC
This sequence comes from Mellivora capensis, assembly GCA_004024625.1. Lineage (NCBI taxonomy): Eukaryota > Metazoa > Chordata > Mammalia > Carnivora > Mustelidae > Mellivora > Mellivora capensis. Next base: position 6,740 of record PISX010031449.1, read on the forward strand.
TGGTTTTTGTTTGTTTGTTTTGCTTTTTGGGTTGCCGATTAGAACGTTGAAAACATTGCACACAGATGCGGATGATAGCCTTCGTCGAAATCTAGTCTGAGCGTCAGAGTGCTGGCTGTGGCTGTTTTGGCCATGTGCACATGTGCATCTCCCAGCCTGTCCTTTCGCTTCTTCAGTACTCTAGGGATGGATTTTTGAAACTTGCATCTTTGGTGTTGATGATGTAACTAAAGTTACAGTTGAGGCAAACGAAAGTTCTGCATAGTGACAGCGTAACACGTGATGGTTTGGTGTGGACACACATTGTGCCATGATCACCCCACAATGCAGCTAATTCACCTGCCCACCCACTCCCACCCTTACAATGTTTCTGAAGTGCGATGAGAATGCTCACAACCGGCTCTCCTAGCAGGTGTCAGGTCCACAATGCAGCATTATTGCCCCGAGTGTCCATGCTGTGTATGAGACCTGATTAGACGTGCATACATCAACATCACACAACACAGCTGCGGAATAGGGGCTGGTAACAGGAGGAGGAGGAAAATGGCACATAAAAGGAGCTTAATGAACCAAGACGACATTGCAAGACATCACTCCTTGGAATACTCTTCACCCCACTCTCTCCTCTCCTTCTGATACTCCTGTGAGAGAGCTTTTGTTAAATCCCACAGATGCCCGAGGCCCTGTTTCTTTGTTTTTTTTCTTTCTCATTCTCTTTTTTTCTCTGTTCTTCAGAACAGACAGTTTCTCTTGTTCTGTCTCAGCCTTCTTGGTATGTACCTCTCAAGTTGGCTGTTGCTTCTGTTCTGGGGGTTTTCTTATAAATTTGCCTTTTAAGAGGTTTGTTTGTGCCTCTTTCGTATCTTCTTGTTCTTGGTGGAGGCTTTCTTTTTCTTCGCGGAGACTTTCTTGTTCCCATGTGCTCGTGATTGTTCAGTGAGGAGGTTTTATGATGGCAGACTTTGAGTCCTTGTCCAGTCGTCCTAACACCTGTCTCCAGTGTCAGCATCTGGTGCATGGTTTTAGATTCTGTGACTTCTGTTTGATACTGGGACATGATAGGCACTACGTTATGTGACTTTGAATCTCATCCATACATTCTGTTTTAGCTGGTCTACTCTGACTGCCTTGCCACCTTGAGATGGGCTTTGATTTCTGATCTCCCCTCAGCCACCAGTGACACCCGAGATGAAGGTGGTGCTCACTATCATGGAGCATGGACGGATTTCAAGAAATGGAAAGCTTCCTAGCGACTTTTGTTGTTAATAATACAGTTTATAGTTAAAAACACTCTCATCAAAAAATTTTTTAAAACTCTGAAGTAATATGATTTTATTAGTTAATTCCTAATCAATTAAGAAGTAATGCCAATAAAAAATCGAGAAAGGAAAACAATTAGAAACTCTTTATAAAACTAGAATTTCACTGCTAAAAAAAATCCAGATAAAGATATTAGATGAAAACACTGCAATAGACAAATATCCTCATGAAAGCGAATTTACCCATCATTAACAAAATATAAGCAAGTTGGATCCTTCGAAAGAGGAAAATGATAATGCATCATGTTTATCCCACCAACATAAGCTTTGACGTTCAAGTAATGGCATTTACCACTCAACAGACTAAGCAGTAAAGTACATGATGATCTCAACAGATGAATAATAATAATTTGAAAAAGTCAAGGAAAACAAAACAAAACAAAAACTACAAACTTCTCAGCAGCTAAGAAGATTCGTTGGTCGAGTCTATCAACTTATCTAAGGAAAATACTATTCTCATTCTCTGTGTACTCTTCCAAAACAAAGAAACACAAGGAATACTTCCAAATTCATTCTATGAGGCCAAAATTACTCTAATACAGAAACCACACAAAGACATCACAAGAAAGGAAAATGACAAACCCTCTCACGTGAACATAGATACAAAAACTCAACAAAATGTTAACAAATTGAATTAAATGAAGTATAAAAGTAATTGTACACCCAAAGCAAGTGGGATTTAACTGAATATGTAAGGCCCATGCAGTATGTGAAAGTCAGTTTACACAATCTATCACATCAACAGGCTAAAGGGAAAAAAAAATGACTACATTGATCAATCAATGCAGAAAAAGCTTTTGAAAAAATCCAGCCCCCATTCAGGATAACAAAAACCTCGCAGTAGCTCAAAATAGAGAGACTTCCTTATCCAATAAAGAACGTAAAACCTGGGGCGCCTGGGTGGCTCAGTGGGTTAAAGCCTCTGCCTTCAGCTCAGGTTATGATCTCAGGGTCCTGGGATCGAGCCCCACATCGGGCTCTCTGCTCAGCAGGGAACCTGCTTCCCCCTCTCTCTCTGCCTGCCTCTCTGCCTACTTGTGATCTGTCAAATAAATAAATAAAATCTTAAAAAAAAAAAAAGAACATAAAACCTGAAACTGACTTCACACTTGATGATGAGAATTTAGATGCTCTCAGGCTAAGACCAGGAACGAAGCAGAACACCTGTTTCCACAATTCTTATTCCACATCTTACAATAAGACCAAACCAAACCAACCAAGCAAACAAAAAACACATAAATGTACACACATAGGAAGAATAAAAAGTGCCTTTTTCATGTGTAAGATTGTTTATGTAGAAATTTCCAGAGAATCAACAACAAAAACACCCCTAATTGATAAGCAGTTATATCAAGATTGAAAGATATGACATTAAGGCACAAGTCATTCGATTTCTTATAAGAGCAATGAAAAATTGGAATACGAAATAAAAATATATAACATGGTCTACATTAGAACCCAAAATTGAAATACTTAAGTATAAATCTAATAAAAATATGTAAGATATGTCTGAGGAAATCTACAAATTTCTGGTGAGAAGGAATCAAAGATGATCTAACTAAATGAAGACATATTCTGCGCATCTGCACAGGAAGACTAACCATGATGAAGATGTCAACTGTTCCTAACTTCATCTACAAATTTGGCACAATTCCAGTGAAAATCTGAGCAATATATTTTGTGAATATTGACAAACTAATGCTAAAATTTATAGGGAGAACAAAAGACAAAGCATAGCCAATACAATATTGAATTGCAGAAGAATTAAGTTAGAAGATGACACCAACCAACTTCAAGAACTTCAAGAACTTCTATAAAGCTTCAATATCAAGAGACTGTGGTACTGAAGAAGAGTGGACAAATAGGCCAGTGGAACGGACTCGAGAGCCCAGAAAGAGACCCACGAGATAGAGTTAACTGATCTTGGACAAAGGGCGAAGGCAATTCAATGAAAAACAGTCTTTTCAAGGAATGGTGCTGAAAAATTGGGCGTTCCCAGGCAAAAATACTGAATCTAATCATTAGTCTTCTAACTTTCAAAAAATTAATTCAGGATGAATCATAGGCCTATATCTAAAACACAAAACTATAAGAATCTCAGAAGAGAACAACAACAACAACAACAAAAAATCTAGGTGATGCTAGGTTTGGTGATGACTTTTTAATTGAACGTCAACGGCAAAGTCCGTGAATAAAAATTGCTGAGCTGGACTTCAATAAAAGTAAAATTTTCTGCTCTATGGATGACCTTGTTAAGAAAAAAAAAGGCAAAAGATTGGGAGAAAATATTTTCAAAATGCATGTTTGATAAAGGATTGATATTCAAAACATGAAATTCACCTAAAAGAAAACAAATACCTAACTATAAGTGGGTAAGATATCTGAACACGTCCCTCACCAAAGAAGACATGCAGATGGCAAATAAACCTATAGAAAGATATTCAACATCATATGTCATTAGGGAATCACAAATGAAAACAAAAAAGAGACACCATTCTGTACCTATTAAAATGGTTAGAATCCAAGGCATTCATAGCACCAAGTGTTGGTGAGATAGTCAAGTAGCAAAAAGTTTTATTTGTTCCTGATGGGAATACAAAATGGTTCAGTTACTTTGAAAGAACGACAGTCTCTTAAAAAATGAAACATACTCTTAATATATTATCTAGCAATCACACTCCTTGGTGTTACCCAAATGAGAAGAAAACTTATGTTCACAGAAAATTCTGCACATAAATATTTATAACAGCTTTTTCATGATTACCAAAACTTGAAACTGAGAGGATGTTTTTCAATTGATGAATGGATATGCAAACTGTGGTCCATCCAGACAATAGAACATTGTTCCATAATAAAAAGAAATGAGCCATCCAGTCACAAAAAGACACGGAAGAAACTTAAATGCATATTAGTAAGTGAAAGAAACCAATCTGAAATGGCTGTATTCTGCTTTATTCTGGTTCTTTGACATTCTGGGAAAGGTAAAACTCTGGAGAAATTATAAAGATCAATGGTTGCCAGGGGTTGGTGGGAAGGGAGTGATAGATAGACAGAGCAGATAGAATTTTTAGGATAAAACTATACTGTTTCTGTATATGTATACCATATATTTATGTATACAGTATATACATATATATAATATATATACACACATACACATAATATACACAGTATCTATATATATAGATACACAGTATCTATCTATCTATATATATACATATATATACATACTATAATGATGGATACATGAATTTCTAAAGTTGTCAAAACCTATAGAATGCACACTTGTCTTAAGTTAATCATAATGTATCAAGGGGTGTCTGGGCGGCTCAGTTGGTTAAGTACCTGCCTTCGGCTCAGGTCATGATCCCAATGTACTGGAATCGAATCCCACATGGGGCCCCTTGATCATAGGGAAGCCTGGTTCTCCCTCTGCCTGCTGCTCTCCCTGCTTGTGCTCTCTTTCTCTCGCTCTCTCTGACTAATAAATAAATAAAATCTTAAAAAATAGTAATGTATCAGTATTGCCTCATTGATTTTAAATGAACCACAGAAGTCAGGACGCTAATAGTAGGTGCCAATGGAGGCAGGGTGCTCAAAAGGCACATAGGAACTCTGTACTTTCTGCCCAGTTTTTCTGTAAAGCCAAAATGCTGAACAATGTCTCTTAATTATTTTAAAAATCCAGAAAGCTAGAATGGACATGTGCCACGTTATCCTAAGGAAGGACATCAATTCTGCATAGGTAGAGTGATGCTTGATAACAAAGACAGAATTTCTCTACTTACATCAAGAATGAGGCAAGGATAGATTAGCAACACAACTTCAATTGCATTTAATGCCCTAATCACTGTAATAAAGGAATAAAAATAAATAAAAGACTTTGTAAAGAAGAAGGAAAATCTCTTCATTTGCAGAAGGCATGATTGTATGCATAGAGAATCCGAAATGATCCATGAACACAAAACTAAGAAATAAGTGTGGTAATTCTGCAACTATGGGGTAAACATTCAGAAAGAAAATGCATTTATTTTATTTGATGGTTACATTTAAAGGAGACAGAAACAAGAAAAAAGTGAAAATGCATCTAAGACATGGCGAGGAAATACCCAGGAGAAGAGATCAAGACTGCAAGGTAGAAATAAGCTGCGTGGGCCTCGAGAAAGTAGAGGTGATATATTCACTGTGTGTGTGTGTGTGTGTGTGTGTGTGTGTGTGTGGTGTTTTGGCAAGAGGAGGAGTAGCAGGAGCAGAAGTAAAGTTTCAGGGAAAGGAAAAGTCAGGCTATGCCAAACAAGCAAGGAAAAGTCATCTATAACATTTTTGAAAATTTGCTATGGGAGGGATGCCTGAGTGGCTCAATGGGTTAGGCACCTACCTTCCCGCCCAGGTCAAGATCCCAGGGTCCAGGGATGGAGCCCCGCCTCTGGCTCCCTGCTCAGCCGGGAGTCTGCTTCCCCTTCTCCCTCTATCATCCTCCCTGTTCATTCTCTCTTTCTTGCTCTGCTCCCCCCCCCCCGATAAATAAATACAATCTTAAAAAATAGATGTAACAGGAAACAATTTGGAAATTTTAAGCAGAAAAATATCATATTTTACGTTTTAAAGGTATCACTTGTTATTTCTATTAGCTAGTCTGCCACATGTCATAACACACCATATCCCACCCAAACCAGAAAAAAGTACCTAGATATATAAAGGAGCTCTCTGATGATGCTCCAGGGGAATCAGCACAATGTTAGAGTCTTAAGGAAGGGGGGAAGCACAGATAAGGAGTTTTTACATCTGCCTTGTTCTCCTGAGAACATGCTTCAAACCTCAGTGCAGGGAAAGTGATCTCAAACAGAATATGCATGTTTTTTGGTGAAGAAGAAACAAGATACTTAGGTCTGGGATTGCCAGACCTTCTGGACTGGTGGAAGACACTGACCCAGAAAATGTGAAAACACAGAGAGAGAGAGAGAGAGAGAGAGAGAGAGAGCCCTAAATCTGGAGAGCAGTCACCTGCTTTTACATATCCTACAAACCCAGGATTTCCAGAGGGAACGACCCCTCTGGAGGGTGGAGAACTGAACAAAGATTTTATGGGACACACAATTCTGGGAGACTGGACCCAGGCAGAAGGGACACATTTAGTGGGTGGAAGGGCTCTCAGCCAAGATTCCAGAAAGACCATATCTGAGGGTTAAGGACCACAAACTTAGATTAAGATGAAATCTTAAATAGCCCCATCCTGGAAAAAAAAAGCCTCAAACAAATTCTTTTTTTAAAAGATTTAATTTATTTATTTGACAGACAGAGATACAGTGAGAGAGGGAACACAAGCGGGGGGAATGGGAGAGGGAGAAGCACGCTTCCTGCCGAGCAGGGAGCCCTATGCGAGGCTCCATTCCAGGAGCCTGGGATCATGACCTGAGCCATCATTTTTAGGAGTAAGGGAAGATTAGGGACACTTTTTTGGTCCTTTAGATAGAAAAGTAATAGCAGAAATGTATCAGACATCTTAAAACATAGTTTTTAAAAATAACCAAAATATTAATTTCTTTAAAATTCTGCTTAACAAAGTAACAACATAAAGGGATGGCGTATTGCTTGAATTTGAGCAAAAGCATACACTTTCTGTACAAGAGAATAAAGTGGATATAGCTTTAAAGAAGAAGTTTGACTGAAAAATAGTACTTTAGACAAAGCCTAAATGAAAAGTAATACCTTTTTCTTTCTACTTCTGGCAAGCTGTTTCATCCGTTATAGCTCAATCGTTCTAAAGTATTTTATGGATCACAGCTATAAAATTCTGTCATTATTTATTGTCCACTATCATTCCATTGTTTTTCTGTCTTGGAATTCTTAGAAGCATTCTTTTAAGAGAATATGTTTCCCGAAAACTGGTGAAAAGCAATATATAATACACTGTATGCCATTGCTCATTGCACTGCACAATGAATAGTAGCACCGTTACACTGAACAATTCTTTGGAAAGACAATGCACAGAACTGTAAATGGAACAAATATCACATGTTAATAAAAGCAACATACAGTTTGCTACATATTTTTAATAATGCATACTTCAGTAATTTTGGCCAGGTTCCAGATGTGTGTATATATGTGTGCATACACACACACACACACATACATACACACCATAAAACGTGTATGTGTGTCTGTCCATATATATATACCTTTGTTTTATGAATTTGTGTGTGCATGTGTATTTAACACTGTTTTATGTATTTGTGTGTGTATGTGTATTTAACACTGGTAAGCCACTGATTTTATAAGTGGATCATCTGTGATTTTATTATTGATATGAAAAATTAAAGTTTCTACATAATGTACAAAACAGTCACTTGTTCCTTCCTAAATCTGTGCAAATTATTTCCTAACATAAATTGTTCTGATTACTAATTGACAGAGATGTAGAATTTGAATACAATCCCAAGGTAACACTGCTTAATTTGCCCCTCACTTTCCACATCTCTGTTATAAAAAATAGGACGATAACCAAGTACAATACAACTGGAGGTTCTCAGAATCCAGGCACAGTGCTGTGGGTTAATCTGTGTTCCCTAAAAAGACAGGTAGCTGAGGGTGTGACCTTATTTGGAAAGAGGGTCTTTGCAGATGGAATCACTTTTAGAGAAGGTCATTCAGGGGAGAGTGAACCTTGAATCCAATCACTTGTGTCCCGACAAGAAAAGACACAAATGTACACAGGGAAATACCCTGTCATGGTACAAACAGACAGAGGGGAGTGATGCATCTACAAGCCAAGGAAGGCCAAGGATGTCAGCAAGGACCAGAATCGAGGAGGGAGGCATGGAACTGATTCTGCCACGGAGCTTCCAAAAGGAACCAGCTCTGCCAACACTCTGATTCTGAACTTACAGCCTCCAGAACCATGAGAGATAAATCTCTGGTGCTTCAAGCCACACAGTGTGTGCACTTTATTATGACAACCCCCAGAAGCCAGTGCACATGCCCAGAATCAGAAGGGCAGAGTTCTCAGATCTGCTAACCAAAGAGATCAGGAGCAATGTAGGCTCCAGAAGCAACCAGATTCAGAAAGCTACTGGCTTTGTGTGCGTCTACTAGGCTGAAATCAATCTAGGTTCTATTCCCAAGATGGGAAAAAGGCCAATTGCAACGTCCACCCCAGCTGTCTAGCTGAGCAAAACCAGAGAAAAACAGCATTGTCTCTGACGACCTTGATGGAATGCATCCAGGGAGAAGTCATTATTACATGGACCGAGGAATCCTAAACCTATCGCTGAATGAGGTCTTAGGTCACGGTGTTCATCACCACAGCTTCGGTCGGATAGGAGTGGACATCAAAGTTTTTGATTCTGGAAAGGGTCAAACACTTCTATTAAAACCGGTGGTGAATAGGGTACCTGGGTGGCTCAGTCAGTTAAGCATCTGCCTTCAGCTCAGGGCATGTTCCCAGGGTCCTGGGATTGAGTCTCACATCAGGCTCCCTGCCCAGTGGGAAATCTGCTTCTCCCTCTCTCTCGACCTCTCCCCTGCTCATTCTCTTTCTCAAATAAATAAATAAATAAATAAATAAATAAAATCTTTAAAAAGAAAAAAAAAGTGGTGGCAAAAAATTAGACAAATTTCAAAACTGTAACTTAACATAAGGTCATTTCAATGACACTCCACAATGGCACCAAAGTTTTCCAAGCACTCAAACACATATGATCATGTTTGCTTCTCTTGACAGTTTTTTGTGAAAGAGAAAAATTATTATAATCCCTACTTCAAAATGGAGTTAAGTGCCAGGTAAGATGCCAATACAGGTGTATACCATTATTGTAGTGGCCATTAAGACTTTTTATTTATGTCTATTTCAATGTTATTCAGGGAATAACTTGCTGAATATAAAAATTCTGCATTTTCCCAAAAACTGCTATACTCTTTAAAATTTCTTTTATACTCTTTAAAAATTTAATCAACTTGTGTGAATTATTCTCCTCATATAAATCCATGTGTGTGTATGAACACACGTGCGATTTTTTTTAATTTTTAAATTTTTTTATAAACATATAATGTATTTTTATCCCCAGGGGTACATGTCTGTGAATTGTCAGGTGTACACACTTCACAGCTCTCACCATAGCATATACCCTCCCAATGTCCATAACCCCACCACCTTCTCCTTCCCCACTGCAAGCAACCCTCAGTTTGTTTTGTGAGATTAAGAGTCACTTATGGTTTGTCTCCCTCCCAATCCCATCTTGTTTCTTTTATTCTTTTCCTACCCCCCCCAACCCCCCATATTGCATCTCCACTTCCTCATATCAGGTAGATCATATGATAGTTGTCTTTTTCCGACTGACTTATTTCAATAAGCATGATACCCTCTAGTTCCATGCACGTCATTGCAAATGGCAATATTTCATTTCTTTTGATGGCTACATAGTACTCCATTGTATATATATATACCACAACGTCATATCCATTCATCTTTTCATGGACATCTAGGTTCTTTCCATAGTTTGGCTATTGTAGACATTGCTGCCATAAACATTTGGGTGCAAGTGCCCCTTCGGATCATTACGTTTGTATCTTTAGGGTAAATACTCAGTAGTGCAATTGCTGGGTCATAGGGTAGTTCTATTTTCAACTCTTTGAGGAACCTCCATGCTGTTTTCCAGAGCGGTTGCACCAGCTTGCATTCCCACCAACAGTGTAGGAGGGTTCCCCTTTCTCCACATCCTCGCCAGCATCTGTCATTTCCTGACTTGTTAATTTTAGCCATTCTGACTGGTGTGAGGTGGGATCTCATTGTGGTTTTGATTTGTATTTCCCTGATGCCGAGTGATGTGGAGCACTTTTTCATGTGTCTGTTGGCCATCTGGATGTCCTCTTTGCAGAAATGTCTGTCCATGTCCTCTGCCCATTTCTTGATTGGGTTATTTGTTCTTTGGGTGTTGAGTTTGATAAGTTCTTATAGATTTTGGACACTAGCCCTTTATCTGATATGTCGTTTGCAAATATCTTCTCCCATTCTGTCAGTTGTCTTTTGGTTTTGTTAATTGTTTCCTTTGCTGTGAAAAAGTTTTTGATCTTGATGAAGTCCCAATAGTTCATTTTTGCCCTTGCTTCCCTTGCCTTTGGTGATGTTCCTAGGAAGATGTTGCTGCGGCTGAGGTCGAAGAGGTTGCTGCCTGTGTTCTCCTCAAGGATTTTGATGGATTCCTTTCTCACATTGAGGTCCTTCATCCATTTTGAATCTATTTTCATGTGTGGTGTAAGGAAATGGTCCAATTTCATTTTTCTGCAAGTGGCTGTCCAATTTTCCCAACACCATTTATTGA